>KK114143.1:997-76615 GCA_000611955.2 Stegodyphus mimosarum | reverse complement strand
ATATATATATATATATATGTAGTATTTTCAATGCGTAAAAGAGGACACGAATTCTTAACAGCTTTCGATGTCCGTCATGGCTGATGGTTAAGGCATACCGATGAAGATAACAAAAACTGGATCTTTTATGAATTTTCAAGCTTTATTTTCGCACAGAATAAAATCATTTCTTAGTAGATAGTACATTTCTGGATTATACGCAATTACAGTATTTTTATAAACACGTTATATCATCTTAGAATAAGAAAAAAGGAGGGTATAGCAAAATAGAGATGTTTGCAAGGCGCAAGCTAGAGAAGGAATGCAGCAGAATAATGACGTAGTTAACTCGCCAGCGGTATTTACCCTAAGTTTGATGTAATTGTAGAGGCAAGCTATGATTGGTAATATTACTTTTAGTTGCCCTTTTCCAGTAGCGTTGCATAACATAGAAAGATCTCGAATTTGGGAGAACAGATGAATTTAGGGGTAGAGCACCAAATCTAAAATGTTAATTTTGAGGTCGCCAATTATTTTTTAAAACAATTATCGTGTTTTTTTATATCTTACATATAATTAAAATGCTAAAATATAACAAAATTCTATATAAGTTCATCAAAACTACAATTGTTAATCTAAAAACTAATGCTACTGCCTACACTACAATTATTAATCTAAAAATCATTTTCTTGATAGGTTTCATTGATGTGCTGTACTTAAACCTTTATGATGGTATAGTCTAGAAGTCCTTAATACAGCTAAATTAGCCATTATTGACAAAATTGCTATATTAGTTCTAATTTTAATTAGACTGTCTAATAATTATCTAAGTATTTTATTAACAAAGTGGGCCTACTCCAGCTTTCAGCTTCCAAGTCTCAAGGCATCCCTTTTAATTGAGTTTATATTCTGTAATATTTGATAACTTATTTCGTTTTCTGCCAGTCTCCTTTTTTAAATTACCTGTAATTTGTAACGTTTAGCTAAATTCCTCTTTTGCATTCTCTAAGACTTGCTCATAACTTTGCTAACGGTTACTAGACACTGTCCTATTCTTCGTCACAGTTTTAATACTCCGCGTTTCTTTTAATCATTACAATATTTTTTTAACTTCTTCGAAATTATTTTTTAAATTCTTCAAAATTTTTATAACTTCTTCGAAATTTTTTTACACTAAGCACTACAGCCTTTTTTTATCCTGAAATAAAAAATTTAATTACTTGTTATACTAAGCACTATATCTTTTTCATTTGTTGAACTAAAGTGAAGTTTTGCACCTTTTGCACCTTTCATGCAATTTACCTCTGTGCTTCTGGTTTTTTATTAGCGCATTTGACTTGTTACGAATTGAATATGAAACCGATTTTAAACGCATTAATTTCATTTATTTTGTATATATATATGTTACTTCAACAAAACTTTAGGCACGCACAGAACTAAAATACTACTCTTATCGGTATGATGGTGAGAGGTGGCTGGCTGACATTTCGTTTGGCCCTTGTTTGAATCCCAGAGAGGCAAAGATGTTTTAAATGTGTAGTGTCGTAGCGGCATGGTGGGACTTAAATTATCTTCTAGAAAAAAGTGCTTTAGAGGTTGGTGGGAAAGGGAAAGGGATAAGAGACACTTGGAAAATGGAATGCAAATAAGCAAATTTATAATATCCCCAAGGTTTGAGCCAGCTACTTGATACTCTTTTCCTCATGACCATGTTGAATTCTAAAACTTGATTTAGGTTAAATTTAGATTATGCCTATCTTACGAGGAATATTAACACAAATGAGGCTAATAAAACGGCTAATAAAAAAATTAATTGTGTTAGTTTTCTTTAATCTTTATATTATTAAGCTTTTTATTTTTCTAGTATATGCAACGTTTTCGCTTGCTATAGCGTGAAATTTCTATAAGAAAATACATGATTTAGACGAGATACGAAAATGGTATGGATGATATTAATTTATAATTAGAATGAAAAATAATGAATTAAATATTGTTACAAACACTCAGTAAGATACGGATAAAATATTCTTAGAACCTTCGGCCTTAATAACATTCCTTCAAATTCTTATTTATATAATTTCTTATTTTTATTTTCAAATTCTTATTTTTAATTCATATAAAAGATATATCTATTAAATAATTAAGTAAATCTTTGAGGTCTGATAAAACAACTGATTAGGTTTGAATTATCGGATATATGGAGCTTATTTAGGCGATAAATATTTTTATCTCATTGCTGCAGGAAAACTTTAAGCATATATGTTACCAATAGCCCCTCAATTTGTTTTCCAAAATGACTTTTTTCAAAAATCATTATTTTCAATTTAGAGTACTTTATTTGACCCTTGAGTTAAAAATTTAAGCAAAACTGTCAATTTAGGTGCGGTAAAAGCTGCTGCTATAATTTAAAGATTAGAATAGAAATAAAATTGAGTGAAATTTCCAACAGTTTAAAAGTGCAGTAAGCAGTGATGAAGGAAAAAGAATTTGAAAATGAAAGTGCTAATAGTGTATTTAATAACTAATGAAAATTTGCCAGTAGGCAAAAAGTTAAATAATATTTTGTTCAAATAGACGAAATAGGTTAGATTAAAAATACACGAACAAATGTAATGAAACCTTTCAAAACCCTACCTGGATCATATATTAATATTATCTAACGCTTATGGCTTCATATGTTATCATATGCTTATGACATTATATTTCTGAAGTCCGCAAGTCGTACTTCCATGAAATTCACTCCGTCTTCGGGTCACTATTCAAGGGCAACTTTGCATGTTACTTTCTTTGTTGAGTTTTTTTTAGAAGAGTTTGTATGTATTTTCTTTTCTTAGTTTTTTGTATAGCAGTGCCGTCTACGTACCAACCTAGTCGACAGGTTTCAAGAAGATGCAAAACAGTGTTAGAATCTGATTTCATTTATTCTTTACCTACTCATAGCATCCTGTGCAAATTTGCAGAGCAGCATTTTGAATAACAAAATCTAGTTCTTTTTAACAAGGTGTGTTGCCTCTTGTTTAAATTGCTTAATGTATGGCTATCATATTGTCCTTTTTTTTCCGCTTCGTATCTTTACAGAAAGAGGCTTGGCGAATATACAAGAGAGGACTTGGTGGCATTTTTTTGTGAATCAGACAAATAAAAACTGATCTAGTTAAACTTTCTAAGCTTTTATTTTTTATAAGATGACTTTTTTATTAAATATAAAAATAAGTTTAAATGTTGTGTTTAAGTCAAAATAAAGAAAGACATCAAAAGAAAAACCAGAGATAACTAATGATTATAAAATTGCCATCATTAACTAAAACTGCTTCGCCAAGGCACGCCCCTTACGAAGTATTTCTTTAAGCTCTGTTATAGCTAATAATAAATCATTACTTTGACTGCAAAGTGGAAGCAGGAAGAGAATTAGCACATCAAACTTCGGTAAATTGAAGGATTATTAACTAATTTAATGGTTTGAATAAACGAAATTCAGTAACTGTAATTTTCGAAAACTTTGTAAATGAAATATATAAGCTAAGTTAAAGCAACATTTATTTTAAACAGAGAAAAATTATTCGAAAATAAAGTAAGTATTTCATTCTTTTGCTGAATTGAATTTAAAATTTATGGATGAAATTTTGAAGACAATTTTAAATCTCTTTTACCTCTCATTGTAGAAATCAGTTCGCTTAATAATGTCGTTTTTTAGCCTGCCCAATAGTAATGTATACAGACATTGACTCTGTATAAGAGTCGCATTTAAAAAGGCTGGAACAGTGGATTATTCTATTGGCCATAGAATTTAGATTAACTTTTACTCATAAGCCGAGCTGACAAACTTTTGATCTGGTAAGTCTTAATACAGTAACATTGTAATTATTGCACTGATTTTCTACCAGTTAAATTTAAAGTTTTTACACTTATAAGATTTAACTTCTTTCACTGTTATAAAATGTAACCTTTTTAATCTATTTTAAACGACTTATCACTTAGTCTAAGAGAGTAAGTACAGAAACTTTCAAAGGATGTAAGAGCCCCTTTTATTTTAACTTAATAAAATCAACAGAAAGCACTTCTGGTGCTTAGAGAGTCCGCCAACACTTATGGCGAGAAAACTCAAAGTAAGAGTTCAAAAGTCAATCTAATTTAAATTCTAATAGCCGCATAGTAATTTAATCGCGAAGATGTTTCTAAATTCATCGGCGTAAACTTAAACTATCGGCAAGTAGCAACGCCGAAGACGGGACTTCTTATCTAAAATACCAAACTAACGAGGCCTTCAAACGGCAGAACACGCTCTGTCTGAATAGTCTTAAACATATGCGTATATACACGCGAGTTAATTTACATTCTGGCAGGAAACAGGAATAGAAAAGTGACAGCAACGATTTAGAACATAAAATAACTTTTAAGCAAACTAAAATAAACCTCACACAGCATTCTATATTTTTTGGCTTCTATCACAATTAACAGAAGTTTTATGTATATCTCAGTTATGCGAAAGTAAATTTAAATGTTGCAGTTTCTTAACTCCAGCTTACGTTGAAGCTCAATGAAATTATTTTTTTTATTTGAGGAAACTGTTATTACTTTTGAAGATTGATATTGCGCTACTATTTAGAACCTTTATGACCGTAGAAACTAGAGAGTGTCTGTTACATGTCTGATGTTTCAAATCTTCCTAACCTGAACCTGAAGTTAGATCAGGCCCACGAATTTTATCAAGGCCAAGAGACAAGAGTTGCCCCAATCGTTAACCTAAACTTTGGCACATTGTAGATGGTGTAGTGCAAATTTGCCTCCCTTCTTCCTAGTTTTAAAGTAAAATCCCCTCCGAAAACAGATTCTCATTTAATATTTTATGTGAAAAAAGTCAGTAATTTTTTATTTTATACAGAAAACGTAATGGATGGCAACCTGCATTTCTTTCTGAAAATTCAAAAAGTGCTTTGGTTTCATAGCACAATATTAAATTCTAGGGTGTTTTTTATTCGTGAGGTAATAGTTTCTTCTGTGTAACTCCCTCAAATAAGAAAATATAAAGTCTAATAAACTCGTTTTATTTGAATTCTTGTTAGAGTACATCGAGAATGTACATGCTAATAAGCAAGCATTTTTTTCTCTTCTTACATGCCTATACAAAGAAGAAATATCATAAAATAATCCTTTCGCATTATAAAACTGTCAAGAAAATCAGTACCGTAAACAAAAGGTTTATTTATTTATTTATTTTATTTAGTGTTAGTTTTGAGATTACAGAGACAGTAATTTAAAATTTCGTTTTTGTGATCTGTGGTTGTGAGAAACGGCGATGGCGATATTAACAAGAAGAAATTGAAAACTACATCTAGTAATTTTTCTGTCAAGCATTAGCAGAGGAAAACGGTATAAATCATAAATTCATGTCGTAAACTATTTATTTGTCTTAGTGGCATTTAAAAAATATGATAAATGTTTCTAATATAGTACATGTTTAAGCCTAAATTATCTTATTTTCACACTTACATTTATCATAAACTGAAGTGCATGTTATGGTTTAGAATAACTAACTGATCAGTGGCTAAGAGGTCTTTATATTTTTTCTCAGTTCTTGCTTGAAAATGTTTGAGAAAAATCGTGAAAACAGCAGAAAATAAAAAGTATTTCAAGCAAGCTAAGAATAAATTTCTGAAGTAACTTACTATGTTTTGTTTTTCTTGTTGAAGTGTACTTTTGTTTGAAAAACGTTTTTTTTTTTCCCCAGAAAAAACCGATAAAAGAACCATTCGTCAGTGTGCGTCAACAGAGTATGATGCAAGTAGACCTTGTTACTATAGAACTGGCTTTGGCGGAAGAATAAACGTATGCAACTGTGAAAGTGACGGCTGCAATGAAGCTGCCAGAACTGCCTCTACTCTACTTATGACAATAGGACTAGTTCTATTTGTTAAATATTTAGCTCACTAAAGAACTCTACAGTATAGTAGTGAATTTGGTTTCCAACGCACTAATCATCCAGTGCTACTGTGAAATATTTGCCGAAACTGTAAATATCTCGGACTGAGAGATTGACAGTTTCATCTGCTTGCTGTGTTTATAGCTTGAGTTTCATTACAGTAACCGTTTCAGCCACAGATCCATTCAAAAATTAGAGACATTAAAAATCATCTGAAAGCTAAATACATTAAAAAATAACAAGTTTTTTTTTAACTCCATCCTTTGATCAGAGTATGCTATAAACAAAATATTTATTGTTATATATTATTTTTCCAAGTTTTAAAAACAATGTATAACGATCACAATGTAAAACAATGTATAATTATATGAATATTTTGTCGGTAATTGTTATTCGTTCGAAATTTAAAGTCGTTAGCGGTAACTATATTTCGGTACTTATATCAAAATTTATATCCTAGATCTGTCTTGTAGATCCAGTTGGCGTGCTGATCATGCCATAGTGTTTTTGTTATTTCAAATTTATGTAAAAGTGTAATAAAAGTTTAAAACGTTAAATTAATATTTACCATTTAGTTTTTGTTGCAATAGGAATGCTTAGAGGTCTTTATAACAATATTTGATATAACATCTGTGACTTTTCCAGCACAGCTTTGTAACTAAATCCCCCTCCCTCCTCCCCCCAAAAAAATAAAAATTCAAGAGTCTCTCTGTCTTGTTACCTCTCTTCTCTCCCCTTCTCTTTTTTTAAGTAACTATTTTTTCCTTCTTTTTTTCCCGGCAGTGGCATACCTAGAAGGTATGTTCAAGAACTACTCATGTATGTGCATTGCGTACCTTAAGAATCCCCTTAGAATAAGTTAGATTGCAGTATAGTGCGCGGACTTAGTTGTGGGCAACCTATATATTACCAGTTAAGGACGAAATTTTGCAAAGACCATTCAATGAACCTTAAATATAGTTTTCTTTCTTAAGATGCTTATAAGAATTAAAAGCTCTGAACATCTCAGTAAGAAATATCAGTGTTTGCATAAAAGCATACCACAAGCAAAGTATCCTAATGGAATTGCAGACAACAGAAAATAAATATTCAAGAATAAATCAATTCATTTAGAATATCTTATGAAACTCAATGGGTCACGGAAGTTTCAGGTACTCGTCCATGGCTTGAAACTTCCATTGCTACACTGAAAATATCAGTTCCTTGTCCGTAATCTGGAATTTTGTGGTGAAAATACTATATTTTTGGAATGAGATTAATCTTGAATATTTACAGGAAATGTATAGAAAGAATGTATGCTGATATAGTAATAAAATGCATCTTTTCGTGAGTTATAGTTATCTAGTATGAATTTCATAAGACTTTTATGAGTTATAAATCTAGCAGAAATTGCAAGAAACAAAGTAGCCGAATAGTTTTGGAATTTTCGCTTTATACGAAGTTTTATCGTTATACTTCATATCATTTTTTGTATACTGTTGATCTGTGCATGTTTTGAGTAATTGATTCTACGGTCATGAAACTTTTGTACAAAAATTGCCTTTTCGAGTGAATTATTTTTGTATTTAAATCTCTTAGAATTGTATTCGTCAGTATAGTTGTAATCAGCTGAAGAATTCAGAAGTTAAAGAATTTTTAAACAGTTAGTATTGTCTATATCCTTTTATTATTTTCTCTAAATTGTGCTCTTGAATAAAGTTTAATGTTAAATGCAATATTTAAACTGAAAACAGGTTAACTAAAGTATTTTCTTTCCAAGAAACTTTTCATAAAACATCTTTTGCTTAACTTTTCGAAATGCAGTGCACAAAGAAAGTTAATGGTTTCAGAACTCATAAAAAGTGTTTGGAAATTATGTTGATAAAAAGGCTTTCACTGGTAACAAACTTATCTGATGTATAAGTAAAACGTCTGTGTGATATGTTTTGAAACATTTATCAGCTTTTATCAAAGAAAATTCGAAGCATCTCAGTTAATGTTAGTTAGTAGTTGACATTAATGTTGCCATGTTCTTTTTCTGTCATTATTAAATCATTTCTCTTGTAACGGAATTTTTTTCTTTTGAATTTCCTTGCATTAGAGGTTTATTTATAAACTTCACTTTTTACGAAGGTAATTTGCACGAAGATTCATTCTAAGACCGGATTTTATACAAAGACATAAATAAAAGTTAACATTGCATTATTAATAAATATGCTAATAATTATTCTGAAATTATCTATGGTGTCTTTTCTTACTCTCTCTGGTACTCGCTAATGATTATTTACTGCAAAATGCTGAAAACGTATATTTATAAAAAAATCAAACAAAACTCCTTCAAAAAAGTTGAGCATCTTAAAAGTTTAAACCGACTAAATTGGATAATGTATTACGAAGAAGCACCTTGAACGATATCTGCCATAACAGAGGACTTCTCGTTGATATTCATGCAATATGCAAAGTTTATACTCATGCATATAAAAGGAAAACAGTCGTGCAGCAGCCGAAACGCAGAAAAATATGCAACGCAGCAGCCAAAATAGAATCTATAAGTAAACTGAAATGATTAATGCCTAATGGTGTTCATAAAATATTTCTTTGTGAAAGTCATATCTCAAAATTAGCTTAAAACATGTCGATTTCTTTAACATAATTGAGTTAAACAAAGTAAGCCAGTATTTGAATTTTAAGGTAATGACAGGTATTTGCCGGTTAGCATAAAATCAGTTCCATTTTACCTGTTCCATATAACTTACCTTTTCGTTTATTTTATATAACTTTGCATAATGTTTTTGAATAATAATTTTTTTAACGTGTGCTTCCTAATACCGGCTCTCCGTATTACTTTATAAAGAACGACTCTTAGACATATGAATGAGAAACACGTCAAATCGAAATTTTAGTTCAGTATAAGATCCACTGCAGAATTCTAAGACTATTACTGTTATTACAAAATATAATTTTATCAAATTTTATCAAACTTCTTTTACTTTGTTTAAAATATTATACATATTTTAGAAAATAATTAAAATACTACATTTTTAAATCATGTGAATTCAATTTGAAAAATATAAGATAAGAAAACATTATTTGAATAGCTTAGCATAACAGGCATATCTACCCTAAGGAATGCATGCTTTCGTGGAGGACTTTCTAAAGCAAACTGACTTGCATTCACGTTATACTCGGAGAAACTACGAAGACCAGCCATTGCTTTTTGGAACCGCAGTATATTGAGCGCCTTTAAGGACCGGGCTTCTGCAGGCATTAACTGAATGAAAAAGATACCAACGTCAAAAATGTCTTTCAGATGATAGGTTTTTATTTCTTTGGGCGAATTCTTCAAAAAGCTTTCAACAGATTCAGCTGAGACATCCTTGTATTCCGTACTTATGGCATAAGATTTTACAACAGAGTTTTAATTTATCCAGCCATCTAACTAAAAAACAGTTATCGCTCACATTCAGTTTCAGTGCCAGTTCTTTTGGCTTTTTCACGAACATCACTCGCTGAAATACTTGATGCAACACGATTGAAACACTTAAGCAAAAGATGTCATGAGCCTCAAGAAATTTTTTGTTCCTTGAACATGAGATTACTTTAGGGCGGATTTTGACCAGGGTTGTGGAGTCGGTAGGGAAAATGGCTGGACTCCCTCATATCTATGTAAACATATACACGTGTGTTACAGCTTTTTTTAAAAAATATATAAAAGAAATAATAGATGCTGTAGGAAAAAAACATTGATGGCAAGCAGATTATTTATATTAATTAGCATTTGTTATGAAATGAAAAAACTGACATTAATAATTTCTAAGAAACAGTATATCTTCTGCAAGATCTTCTTTTACAAAGGACCGTAGATCCGATTTGGTAAACTTCAGAGGTAAGAATAGTCTTCTTACATTAACTTCAATAGAAGGGAGAGCTGTTACCGCTAGGGCTACTTCTTTTAACACTTCAGGAAAAATTTGTATAAGTTCTAAAAGCGGTGTCTTGCAAGAGCAATTATATTTTTTTATTTCTTCAAGGGCTGCGTAGAAATCTTGTTTGTATTTTTTCATTTTTATATCTAAAGTCTATTGGTTCTTTATTTTCATTCGCTTTACCTTAACCTTTTCAATATTATCCAAATATTTCTCAAAATCTAATTCATCAATGGAAGAAAGAGGATGATAGAGACTGTTGCAATGTCTGCAATCTAACTGTCTTGATTTGAATACTCCAGTTGTTTTGAGAATAATTTCATTCTTAGTGAAGGTTCATAGATAGCTTTCTTTGCCCTTTTAATTTGTTCGTCATCCAACAAAATTCGGTGTTTTTGATCTACATGTATTGAACCTAACAACATCTCATTGTCTAACAAACTAGTTGCTCTTTTCTTCATTGAGAAAATGATTCCTTCTGCAATAAGCAGTCTCATTTTAGAAAGAAAAAACATCACATTTTTCCATTCTCGCAGAAACAAACCTCCGTTAATTCTTCAGATTGTAGCTTTTTTGTGGCTATATAGGGTGTAGAACGAAGAGTTTCCAATTATGTAAGATCATTCCACGGTCTTTCTGCTAATGAAACATTAGGGTCATCTACCTCTTCTAAAACAGTTCGTAAGTCTCTCTTTTATCATCAAATATGTACTTCCCCATCGCGTTGCTTGATCAATAATTGCACCTTTTTCTGCTCGCCTCCTAAGAACGGCATCACTTTTGGTTGTCCTTGCTGCTATTACTGCTTGTCTAAATTTAACAATAAAATTTGTAGCATGTGATGCATTTTGCAGCCATGAGCTCCTTTCTCTTGTTGTGAATTATGCTACAATAATGCCATCTATGAGCTGAAGAAGTAACTAAATTAATCAGTTGAATGAATAATGGCGAATGTCACATCCATCCTCCTTTCTTACATTTGTTTATTAAAATGTCAATCAAATGGAATATAACTAAATATTATTAATGCATGTAGTCTATAGTTACAAATAATAACTCAGCTTGTCATTAGTTTTTTTTTTCAATTCAATTTAACTTCATTTCAAACTGAAACTGTTAAAAAAACTGGAGTCGGAATCGGAGTCGACGTGATTTTAGCGACTCCAGCTCCGACTCCTTTTATCCAAAAATCTGCTTAACTCCGATTCCGACTCCACAGGCCTGATTTTGACAGATAAGTAACCCGTTTTTTCATAGCTCTGAGTTTATCAAATCTTATTTTTTTATTAAATTCTTTTAATTTATATATTTTAAAGAATGTTTCTTTTCTATACATTTCGCTGGAATAAAACGTCTCCATTAGATAAAATGTAGAGATTATTAGACTTTTTGAAGCTAATAGGGCTCTATATGTGTAGAAACTGAATCAAAATACTTGTGAGCCTATTAAACTGAAAAACGTGTTATTGCTCCATCTGAATATTATGGAAAAGTCTTAAGCAGGTTGTAAATATTTTTTTAAAATTTAATCTTGAACTTAAATAGGAGGCACAATTCGTGCTTATAATCAAAACACTGCTATTTGCGAGTATCTTAAATAACAGGATTTGAAATTTCAAATTCGAGATACCGTAGTCTGAGACTTACAGCTACTCAAACTGGCTCAATATTTTAATGCCACGTTTTAATGTTGTCTATTGAAATGGTTCAAGTTGAAATATTCAATGGCAAAGCTGGGCGATAGAATGTAAACTGCAGTCAACACCGCAAGAAGCTCTATTCAAAACCTTCGACAAAAATACTTAACAATTCAATTCAATTTGCATCCTATTGAGAAATACGAAAAGGCGAAGTTGTTGTTAAGGTATAAGTCATCATGACTGATAAAATAACTTGCAATGTTCTATAAACAGAAACAGTCAAGAATGTACTGTGCTGTTGCTGGGATTCACTTAACGGGTCTTCCATTTGCAAACTGGACATGTTAATTATTTACATCATGAAATTACGGGCGAGGAAGTGACATAATTTCTTACAAACTGTTTTAGTCAGGAGAATTCATAATCTATTTTATTTCATCGTAGGCTCTCCCAACTGCCAACCGAATTTTAAATCATGATCCAGTCTTAAGATACATATGTTCCCATCCCTTCTTCTCAGATCTCGGCGTACAATTTCCAAAAGCTAATGAAAGAAAGGAAATACTTTCAAAGAAGCTATTTGAGCAAGAAAAACTATTTTTGGTGAATATAATCAGGGTAACGACATATAATCGAAGTTATTCCTTGGTAAGAATGAAATATTTTAGTATGAACATGAGTGGAAAGAATTTAGAGCAGAAATGAATAAACTCGTTGACAGCAGAAACTCGTTCTCCATTTCGCGTGTTTATTCTGCCTTCCATAACCTTGAATTTCTTTTTTATGACAGTGATAAAACTCTTTTCTTTTCTTTTTGTCTTGCTTCAGTCTTTTTTGGCCGGCTTTCATCTCTTCTTTAATAGATTCCTGTCCAGCTCTCATCTTTTTTGCTGCTCCTCCATCGTTCGTATAGTCAGCATTCAATACCACTCCTTACAGAAAAACTTGTTTCGTCTTTACGGGTTCGTAATGGATTGAATGCACACAGAACCGATGATAGCTTGGTAAAATTAATTTTACCAAAAGAAACATTTCAGAGTCCTCGAACTTTCTATAAGAATACGTGGACAGCTTTCCTCAGTATCACAGAGCTTAATAAATAGTTACACTTGAAATTACTAAGATCGTTAAACACAACGCAATGCAAAGGGCATCTAAAGAGCGAAGCTCACGCGAAGTATCTCCGGTCTTATATAATTTTTCTCCGGCGCCGGCAAGTCTCTCTAGTACCTTCCATTTCCCGAAATTATCGGGAAGGCATAGAAGGTTAACGTTATACATAAGGAACGGATACGCTTACAGTTACGTATACGGGTTTCAACAACATATAAGGTTACAGTTACAAAAATATTCTATAGCTCTTCTCATTATCACAGAATGCAGTTAATAGTTACACTTCAAACTACCAAGAACGTTAAACACAGTGCAATGGAAAGCGCATCTGAAAGGAGAAGCTCATTCGGAGGTCTCTCAATACTCCAAACTCAATGCTGAATAAAACAACCTGAAACTGATGCTTATATAGTTTTTCTCCCGCCTGTCGAAAAATCTCTAGTACCTTCCATTTCTCGAAACTACTGGAAGGCCTATACGGTTAAAGTTGTATATAAGGACCGGGTACGGTTACAGTTCAATTACTGTACCAATTACAGTTAAACAGTGACCAGAGCAAAATATCACGAAATGGTTGCCAAATATGGCGACGTTTGACGGTAAAAGTTAGTCGCCCAAGTCATCCCAGCTTGGCGATATCTCGCCCATGTAGCGAGATAGCCATTTACCTCAACGTTACATAGACCTGTAATCTGTTCCTGCAAACTTATTTTTCAGGCAAAGCTTCATTCTGTCAAGAATTTTAAGGTATATTATACTAAAGATATTACAATTTTACATATAATATCTTTAAAGTTAATTACGTATCTACAAAATTCGTAAGAACATGTTTTTTGAGCCAAGTGCGAGATGCAATGAATGTGGTACGATTCGGTTATCCTGAAGAAATTCCAGTATTTAGGAATAGTCAAGAATAATGACTTCTCTGACAGTAAGTAGACTATGGAAGTAGTCTGTTTTCTGACCAATGTTTACTAAATTCGAGGATACTGTCGAATCATGGCAGTCCATCAGTTTAAGAATTAACAGATTAGTTGAAAAGTTTGCATTTCTCTAAGATTTTTAAGAAAACTATAGATGGCTTTTGGATTATTACCGGAAGCTTAAAAACTTGTAAATTATTAGGATTATCAGAATTTTAATGGCTCTCGATGCTAATCTAATTTTGTGTTGAAACGCAGAACTTGATTAGTGTTCCAGCACAGATTTAGATTAGCGTAAAAAACTGGAATACAGGCTGCAGGCGCTATTCGCTCTTAATAGAGAAGACTGACTTCGCGCACAAACTTTGTGTTAAAATTAGCCTAAATGTTAAATTATCCCAAAAGCTTGGATTATCTTTAAGAGAAACACAATGAAAACAAAACAAAGTTTTTACTTTTTGCGATTAAACACATTCTTTTCCAAACAGGGAAGCTGCCAAGTCCATCATAACTGATTACTCACCAGCGCCTAGCAGTCAGAACTGCTGAACTCTAGTAGTTGAACCCGAGATCAAATCCCAACGAATAGGAATATATTTCGCTCAGAAAGTCTTTCACGAAGACATCTTTCATATTAGGTAAACTGCCCTACTTTGCTTTGATAGAATCTAATAAGGTTAAAACCATATATATTAATTATTTACCATTCTCATTGGTTTATTGTCTCTATTTCTGTTTATTTGTATTTTTAGCCCGATTCCAAATTTCTTGAATTGTACTAATCATCACAAAAACCTTATTTTAAAGAATTTTATATCTTTATTATATACACAAAAATGAAATAAAATGTAATATATTAATTTAACGAAAAGAAATTATACAAGAAAACATTTCAAATTAAGAATACAATGATCAATTTTAGATATACATCGTATCATTTATACATAGGATCATTTATTTAAAGTCAGAGGTTAAAGATTTAAAATACAAACTTAATGTCTAAATGAAAATTTAAACTTTAATGTATAAAATAAATGGAATAAAAGTTAAAAATTGTGCAAAAGGTTTCAAGGAAATGCAGTGTATTCAAAGATCTTAGAGTGATATTACACTCAATTTTCTGGCTCAAACATTTAACAACGTTCGTAATAAGTGACAAAATATAACCAAACAATTTGTTAGAAACATTCCCTTCGACCTAATATACTGAGTTTGTTGAGCAAAGGTAGGCTCAAGACAAACTTCTACTTAAAGTATGAAATTTATGTGCAATATTAACTCAATCTTCACAAGTATCTTCTTGTAATGCACCCGAAATTGGCGTGCTTTATAGTTGACTTAATAATGCTTCCATTGATGAATTCCATTGATTGCAAATTTCTCACATGGTTTCTGTCAACAGGATGGCAAATATGGCGTTGTAATCTTCGACGAAGTGTAATCTATTAAACTTATCATATGACAAAAGCCGCACTTTCTTCTTCGTAATCCCATATTTGATACCTTTCTACTGTTCCAGTCTCATAGCTTAGTTGATTACAAGCTGCTAAGTAAGTGTTCTTCATAAGCATGGCTACCGTCATTGGACCTACACCGCCAGGAACCGGAGTTATGTAACTGACTTTTTCTACAACTCCTACAGAGAAAGCATGAAAATCAAATTAAATGCATTTCATTACAGTACGTGTACAAATCATAGAATAATAAAATGCAAATAAGAAAAAACATTGCTATGAAATTCCAGCTCAACACTTGAAAGCCGATGTAAACTTGCGTCCTTACAATGCGAAACGCTACAAGTCGACAAAAAACTCACTTTTTTTGTATGCAGAAATATCTACTCATATATGCATATAATTTATAAACAACTGCTATTAAATTTGGATTTTAGTTTATAATGCGAAATATTAGCTCATGCACAATATAGTACATAAACTAATTAGATCTCGTATTCTAAGAATCTAATGAAATAGAAACTAGATGAAAATCATATAAATATTCACTTCTCTTCTTGATTAAAAATAATACCTACTGTTGCCATCTGACAAAACGATATCTTCACATTTAAATAAAATTAAATTTGAATTCTGAATTTTTCGGGCGTGAATTTGAAACATGAAAAGCCATAAATAAAATATTAAAATGTTGTTAAAAGTTACCTTGGAATTGAATAAGATAAACAAAATAATATACACTGGTGTGCAAAAAATAAGGACGAGACGGTTTTTTTCAATATAACTTTGTACAAAAGCTTTCCAAATCAACACATTTAATACCGTAAGATCCCCAATACGTAAGGACATGAGTAATGTAAGCAATACTTACTAAAAGAGAAGTCAGAGGGATAAAAAGAAGCTTTATTGAAAAAGTAGCATGGAGCGCAATGCGACTGAAGGCCGAAACATCCCTGTGATGGGTGTCCAGCAAGAAACATCCGGTCTTTAATAGGGCATATGATCTCCCCTGACTGCTAGGCAGGTTTCACATCATTTGTGCATGCTGGATATGTGGTTGTTAATGAGCTGTTGAGACACTGCTGCTCGTTCCTCTTGTAGCACCAATCGCAGTTTCGGAATCGTTACTGGCGATAAGTTACGTGCTGCCACGGGTCTCCCTAGTAAGTTCCGTACATGCTTGACGGGATTTAGATCCAGAGACCTTGCCGACCAATCCATGTGTTCAATATCTTCACTCTCCAACAGCTCTTCGACAGTAACTGTGCGATGAGGTGGAGCGTTGTCGTCCATGAAGAGGAACTGAGGACCCATAGCCCTTGTGAAAAGACGCATGTAAGGAAGAAGAACCTCGTTACAATAGCAGTCCCAGGTGACGAACCTCCTTGGGAGATATGAAGGTCGGTCCGGCTACCAAGCATTATGTCTGCTCGAACGAGAACTCCGCGACCTCCAAAACAGTCCCTTTTGATGATGTTGAAGGGGTTATTGCGTGTTCCCCGCTCTGTCCAGATGTGTATGTGTCTAGAATCGCAACTCAGACTAAATCTGCTCTCATCTGTAAAGAGTACTCGTCCCCATTCATTGTCTCTCCAATTCCGGTGTTCCCGGCACCACAGAGAACGCCTTCTCCGATGGGCAGGCGTTAGAGGTACACACCGTACAGGGCGTCGTGCAAACAGACCACCACCGTGCAGTCTTCTGGCCACGGTAAAACGCGATATCGGTCGTCCAGTCGCCTGTGTCGTGTGTCTAGCGATTTCTCCCGCTGTCTGCCGCCTGTTTCTTCTGGCCTGTAAGGCAATATACCGGTCATCTGCGGGTGTGGTTCCTCGTGGACGACCACTACTAAACCCCCGGATAGCTGTTCCTGTAGTTTGAAATTGTCTCCAAAGTCGTGAAACGATGCTGTGAGCAATTCCGAACTCTGCAGCCACACTTGTCACACTGCGGCCTTCCTCCAACTTCCCAATGATTCGACCTCGGGTAAAAGCATTCAGATGTCGTCTAACATATTGATTATTCGCCATTTCTCGCTGAGGCAGCAACTCGGTGTGATTTTAACTGCTATACGGCGTTCAATCTCTTTGCCAGAAATACTGATCTTACACCGACAACATGCTTTATACTACTCAGACACTCCTCCATTACGTCTACCTGCACATCTGCGCATGTGCTACCGTACATCACCTTACTTAATCTCCTGATTGGTCTTTCTGTCC
This sequence comes from Stegodyphus mimosarum, assembly GCA_000611955.2. NCBI lineage: Eukaryota > Metazoa > Arthropoda > Arachnida > Araneae > Eresidae > Stegodyphus > Stegodyphus mimosarum. The sequence goes on along the minus strand of KK114143.1, from coordinate 59,459 downwards.
TCTCTGCATCTTCGTTCAGCTGATATGCTAATTTTTCGACTTCGTCCTTAATTTTTTCACACCATTGTATATACAATTGCAATCTATTGCTGCGCAATTTTATTATACCTTCAGATTTTTGCTGAATTGCACTGAAGGTGGAAGACTTCCCTGCTATCCTATTTACTATATAAGCTAATCAGTCCTATTAGTTTACAATTTAATTCCCAAAAATTTAAGGCATAAAATCGGATATTTAAAGCAAAAAGCGCCGCCCAGTGGTAAAGGCTGCCGTCTGCGATACCGGAGGGCCCAGGTTCGAATCCCGAAGAAGGCGTGGTTATAACTGTTCGTCCTTTCATAGGAGGCAAAGGTGGCCCACCTATTGGATGCCTCCATAATAAAGTGACCACCACTTCTGGCCTTCGTAGTGTCCAAGCCGATGTCGGCTGAGGGCCCGCCATTGGTTAAAAAGAAAAAAAATAAAGCAAGGTGTTTATAATGGCTTCGCCAAACGGTGAGAAGAGAAACTTACTATAATCTTATTCCATCATAAAGGAATGCAGCGGGAGGTTTTTGCTTTTATTTAAAAGAGAAAAGGATTAATCATTTAAAAATGCAGACGCAGATTTTCGTTGACAAAGATCGCTTGTAACAACTATTTTCTGCAAGCAAAGTAAGTAGCAACAATTTATATTTTACAAGATATGAAATTCCAGTCACAAAAATGATAGAAGCTTTCTTCTAAGTTTTAAAAAATTGTAATTTCGTGTAGTAAAAATAACAACCCTGATTTAAATAGTTAAAAAGGAGAGTTCAAAATGATTTGCTTCTCCCAGTTTTTCGGAGTAGTTTTGAAACAGAGTGCGGTATTGTGTTATACTGGTATTATATCTTTCTGTCGATCTCAGTATGACTGATAGGGCATGAAACGGAAAGGGGTTATGCCACAGACCCCTTTCCGTTTCTTCAGAAGGCCTTGGTTGATGATTGCAATGGCCCGAGATTCTGTGGTCTCCTGTTTTACCAAACTGAAACTTTCTTCTAGTATTCCTAGTATTCCTATTGCTCAAGGAGAGCTGTCAGTATTTAAATAGTGAGCTTATTTTGGTAGTATGCAAGCAGCTCTTGCGCATTCTTCTCGTCCGCTCCAGTACTGTGAAAACAATCTCCTCCACAACTTCATTGTCACTCACTAATTTACAATGAATATAAGTGGGATATAGTATCCTTAAAAATGAGCTGAAGATCATTTGATTTCTTATGGATCAATCTAGCATAGCTTCCACAGTGTCAAATTAGTCATTACAGAATTTTTCTAATTACCATGTCAAATGAAAGCTTCAAAATGCCATTTGAAGAATGCTCACATGTACAATGTTTCGAAACTGACATTTATTTATTCGTTCAGTGGTTGAAACAAAGATCTGTATTTGAAGGAACTGTATCTTAAAAAAACTATTCAGAATTATTTTTAAATTCTCAAGTATTTAAAACGATTCTCCTCCTGGTCTTTCGGGTGGTCGGGGACATTGTCAAGTAACAATATTGCATTCAGCAGAAAGCTTTTCTCTGTCAGCTATTTTCTGATAAAGCAAGCAAGGGCTTCGACTATACACTGTTTATATAATGATTAGGTGACCTTATCCTTTTGATTCAGTCCTCATGATGAAAGACAGCTTTGATTTATAACATTCCCATTTTTAGAAAGACTCTGAAATTCTGTAACTGAAAATTAATGCAGATTGCACCTTGTAATCGCTACAAATTGTTGAATCTGTTTTTAAGAATATCTATCAAGAAGTAAGCTTTTTCTTTGCTTTAGTTTCGTACCTTTTGTTGGACATATTTTGCCTAGTTTCGGAATACATCCTAATGTAGTAACGGTATCATACGTGGTGCATTTCCCGGTCGGAACGCCCGTTCATGATACGGAAATATCTTTCTGCAAGGCTTTCATTATGTGGAGCATTTCTATACCTAAAAATAATACTTTTAGTTTTTCAGTTATTCTAATTCACTTTAAGGTATTTAAATAATGAATACTTTAATTTTCATGAGCAAACAAGTCAAGAATTTAGTGTGAAAACTGCCGACTAGCTTTTTATAGATCTTTTAATAGTCTCTCATTTTTGCATGACTATTAACTACGCCATTAACTTAACCGTTCAAAAAATATAATATGACTAGCGCGCTGCAGCCAAAGCAAAATTTATAAGATCTATGTACCCCTGAAAAGCAAAGGTATGAAAACATTCCAGTATGAATGAAATCAGTTCCTTCTTTCCAAGCAACAACCAATTCGTAAATATTTTTTTTATTTCTGAACCAGCAAACAAAACCTTTTGCTACTTCAGATTAATATGTATGAAGTCATGATTTAAATTTAATGTAATGTAACAACATTTTCTCAGTATTAATAAAAGAATTAACGTGGCAATAATGTATCATATCAATTATACTAACCTGAAAGAAAAAAGTTACCAACAGCAGCTATTTATTTAAAATGCTGACATTAACGAAACATTTTCGATATACAGTGACGTCACATGGAATCACGTGCTTTCTTCAACGTTAGAATATGACCTTATATAATCTATTATATTAAAATCCGTGCGCGTCTGTGTGTTTGTTTGTTTGTGTGTTTGTAACCTCATCTTCTTCGGAACGGCTGGGTGCAGAGCTTAGCGGAAGGTATCGTTGGATTCGGGAGGTCCGTGGGAGGCCATTTTGACCATTCGCTTAACTCTCCGACTTTAATTAGCCGCGATATTAATTAAAAACTAATTTTTCCCCTACGTTCTCCCTACATTTGCCATTTTCTTGACTTTCTTTCGCCGTTTTCCCTAATGAGAGGGATTTGGCTACGTGCCAGATTTTGTTTTCTCAAATATCTCTGGAAATTCTTATAAGTCAAATTCGAGACGCATATCGACGGATTGGAAAAAAATCAAGGAATCCGACGATACCATTTTCATATTCGTACGACTTTAATTAACGGAGTTATTAATTAAAAACCGGGCATACGTTAATTACCGCGTTTATTGCTTCCGTGTGGCAACAGCCTCGGGAGTGAAATGTGATCCGAATCGCCAAGGCCATTCGCCATTAAGAAAAAAGAGAAGGATAAAATAATGTTAATTTAAAATGCCCAAAAAATTAATAACTCGGGAACTAATGGGCCGATTTGCTTCAAATTTTGAAACTTAAACCTCCCAGACGTTCTAACGAGGTTTCCCGTTAATTTCATAGTGTTTTGATTATTACGAGTCTAATTAGCGGGGTCATTAAAAATGCTCCAGTACATTTTTTTTTCGGACAGGTGCAAATTTTTTTTTATGGGTTTCGATGGTTCAGTACGACGAATGCGCATAAGGTAAGCGGCCTCGAATCGTCTGCGGAAAATATTCCTTTTTTATTTGTTAATTTCTTTTATTCTTCGTTTTACATTTATTAGAGCATTTGAATAGAACTTTGGGTAAAAATTGCCGCTTTATTTTTAAACTTTGTTTTACCAGCAATTTCTTAGTAAGGTTTTGTTATCCAAACATTATTTTGAAGTGTGATTAAAATATAATGTTTTACATTAAATTTAAATAATGACGTCATATCTATTAACTGCAGAATAAAAGTTTTGTTTCCTGCTTTGGCAAGAAAATATTTATTTACAAAATTATAAATTATTTATTTATTACAGATTATTTAAATATTCGAAATGGGGAAAATTCGAAAAAATTCGAAATGGGGGATGTGTATGCAGTATCTTGTGGATGTATACGAGAATGCGGATGCATACCCTAATAAAGCGGGCGCAGCCCGCTCAACTGGCATGCTTGCCAGCAGGAAAATCGCTGAACACTGGTAGTTAGGTCGAACTTCCGAATCCCGGCGAACGCGTGGGTGTTTTCGTGATTTCCCGCATGTGAAGTATATTGGATGCATAAGGGAAACAAGCGGGCGTCCCGGTGAACAAGCGGGCGCAGCCCGCTAACGCGCGGGTTTGCAACATAGAAAACTTAAACACTGGTATTTCTGTCACACTTTCGAATACTGGCGAACAAGCGGGCGTTCCGGCAAATACAGTATCTTTTGGATGCATACGCTAATAACGCGGGCGCAGCCCGCTGAACTGGCATGTTTGCCAGCTAGAAAATTGCTGAATATTGGTAGTTAGGTCCAACTTTCGAATCCCGGCGAACGCGGTGGCTGAACACTGGTAGTTCTGTCCAACTTTCGAATCCCGGCGAACAAGCGGGCGCAGCCCGCTCAACTGGTCAATTTCGTGGGTGTTTTCGATATTTTCCGGATGGGGAATGTGTATGCAGTATCTTGGGGATGTATACGAGAATGCGGATGCATACGCTAATAAAGCGGGCGCAGCCCGCTCAACTAGCATGCTTGCCAGCAGGAAAATCGCTGAACACTGGTAGTTAGGTCGAACTTCCGAATCCCTGGGAGCGCGTGGGTGTTTTCGTGATTTCCGGCATGTGCCGTATATATATATATATATATAAGGGAAATAAGCGGGCGTCCCGGTGAATAAGCGGGCACAGCCCGCTAATCGGCGGGTTTGCAACATAGAAAATCTTAAACACTGGTAGTTCTGTCCAACTTTCGAATCCCAAGGAACAAGCGGGCACAGCCCGCTCAGCTGGCGGGCTTGCCCGCTAGTCTATTATATTAAAATCCGTGCGCGTCTGTGTGTTTGTTTGTTTGTGTGTTTGTAACCTCATCTTCTTCGGAACGGCTGGGTGCAGAGCTTAGCGGAAGGTATCGTTGGATTCGGGAGGTCCGTGGGAGGCCATTTTGACCATTCGCTTAATTCTCCGACTTTAATTAGCCGAGATATTAATTAAAAACTAATTTTTCCCCTACGTTCTCCCTACATTTGCCATTTTGTTGACTTTCTTTCACCGTTTTCCCTAATGAGAGGGATTTGGCTACGTGCCAGATTTTGTTTTCTCAAATATCTCTGGAAATTCTTATAAGTCAAATTCGAGACGCATATCGACGGATTGGAAAAAAATCAAGGAATCCGACGATACCATTTTCATATTCGTACGACTTTAATTAACGAAGTTATTAATTAAAAACCGGGCATACGTTAATTACCGCGTTTATTGCTTCCGTGTGGCAACAGCCTCGGGAGTGAAATGTGATCCGAATCGCCAAGGCCATTCGCCATTAAGAAAAAAGAGAAGGATAAAATAATGTTAATTTAAAATGCCCAAAAAATTAATAACTCGGGAACTAATGGGCCGATTTGCTTCAAATTTTGAAACTTAAACCTCCCAGACGTTCTAACGAGGTTTCCCGTTAATTTCATAGTGTTTTGATTATTACGAGTCTAATTAGCGGGGTCATTAAAAATGCTCCAGTACATTTTTTTTTCGGACAGGTGCAAATTTTTTTTTATGGGTTTCGATGGTTCAGTACGACGAATGCGCATAAGGTAAGCGGCCTCGAATCGTCTGCGGAAAATATTCCTTTTTTATTTGTTAATTTCTTTTATTCTTCGTTTTACATTTATTAGAGCATTTGAATAGAACTTTGGGTAAAAATTGCCGCTTTATTTTTAAACTTTGTTTTACCAGCAATTTCTTAGTAAGGTTTTGTTATCCAAACATTATTTTGAAGTGTGATTAAAATATAATGTTTTACATTAAATTTAAATAATGACGTCATATCTATTATCTGCAGAATAAAAGTTTTGTTTCCTGCTTTGGCAAGAAAATATTTATTTACAAAATTATAAATTATTTATTTATTACAGATTATTTAAATATTCGAAATGGGGAAAATTCGAAAAAATTCGAAATGGGGGATGTGTATGCAGTATCTTGTGGATGTATACGAGAATGCGGATGCATACCCTAATAAAGCGGGCGCAGCCCGCTCAACTGGCATGCTTGCCAGCAGGAAAATCGCTGAACACTGGTAGTTAGGTCGAACTTCCGAATCCCGGCGAACGCGTGGGTGTTTTCGTGATTTCCCGCATGTGAAGTATATTGGATGCATAAGGGAAACAAGCGGGCGTCCCGGTGAACAAGCGGGCGCAGCCCGCTAACGCGCGGGTTTGCAACATAGAAAACTTAAACACTGGTATTTCTATCCAAATTTCGAATCCCGGGGAACAAGCGGGCGTCCTAGCGAACAAGCGGGCGCAGCCCGCTAAGCTGGTCAACGGCGTGGGTGTTTTCGACATTTTCCGGATGAGGAATGCGTATGCAGTATCTTGTGGATGTATACGAGAATGCGGATGCATACGCTAATAAAGCGGGCGCAGCCCGCTCAACTGGCATGCTTGCTACCTAGAAAATCAAACACTGGTAGTTCTGTCCAACTTTCGAATCCCAAGGAACAAGCGGGCCCAGCCCGCTCAGCTGGCGGGCTTGCCCGCTAGTAAATAATAATATGTGTTAAAGTTTGGCAATGCTATTTTTATTTTATATTTTGTAAAACTTACAAAATTTTTATTAACAAACCTTACGATTTGAAAGCGAGCAGTGGCAACGCTTTTCGAAATAAAGCAGATTTTTTATTTCCATCTCGGGAGACTGCAGCCAATCGGAAAATCAGCGTTGTCAGAGGTTTTAATTAATATCTCGACTGATTAAAATTGTTCAAAGATGATAACGGTGGAAATGGCTTCAAACGAATTTTTGAAATCGGAAATAATATATTGAATGTTTGGCACTGCTATTTTTATTTCATATTTTGTAAAACTAGAAATTTTTTTGTTAAGAAACTCTACGATTTGAAAGCGAGTAGTGGCAACACTTCTCGGAATAAAGCAGATTTTTATCTCCAGCATGCGAGACTGTTGCACTCGGAAAAATGAGGGCAAAAATTAGCGTTTCCTGTGTTTTTAATTAATATCACCGCCATATGTTTAATTAATATATTAAAGCCATATGAAGATGAGAATGGTTAAAATAACTTCCCACAAATTTTTGGAATGATTGTATTTTACATTTTCGGCATTTAATGTTACGTCACGCTCTAATTCTTTTCTATTAAATTCTTAGATTCAATATCAATAGCCAAGCAGAAAATGTCTTAAAATTTATAATGATAGTGAAGAGCTATGCAGAAATTCAAATGTAACCCTTAAAATAAATGTAAAAGATGAGATTTTTCCTCTACTGTCAAAATCTACATCTTACTTACTGTCAAAGTCTACATCTCCAACAAGCTTAGATTTTCCAGTCTGAGGATCTTTTATCCTGGTAATACCTACGTCGATGACTGCAGCGCCCTCTTTCACCATATCTGCTGTTATGAGATGAGGTATACCTGTTGCCACAACAAGAATATCGGCCATTCGAGTAAATTCGACTAATTTTGCTGCTGGTGTATGCCGGTGACAAATAGTGACTGTTGCATCTCCTAAAAATTAAATAATAATATATTTTCGCATATCTGTATCACTCTTATAGTTAAATAACTGAAATATAACTTTAAAAAAAATCTAAAAGTATTCTGATTTTAACGACCGCCCAAACTGTTTCTTTTAAAGTTTTATACGGTTTCTCAGTAGAGATTACCCAGCGGGAATGCAGAAACATTTTATGGGGTACTAGATGAACATACATTTGCCTGATATAGGAACGTTATATATCTTCTGTATATTTGAAAAGTAAAAAAAATACATAATGTAATTCTATAAAAATATTTAATATTTTTAATTAGTATATCATTAAAAAGATACATTTTTATTCATATAAATCAGATGAAAATTAAAAAAAAATATTCTTAATAACTTCAGCGATTGCTTTTAAATAGCTTAGTTTTATTAATCAATAAGAAATTAAACAACTCTTTGAATGGTAAGTATTTTAAATTTTGGACAATGGCAGCAGACTCTAATGAAAAGTGGCACAAAGCATTTAAATGAATGAACGACAAATCGTTTTTCGAGACCAATACCCCTCTTATGCTAATAATTATGCATAAAATTATATAGGTATGTAAAGAAAATTAAGAAGGATAACTTTATTTGAGTTCAGGTCCTTAAATTCTAAACGAACTAAATTCTAAAATCACACACCATTGACTGAATAAATACGACTTTAACACATTGGATGATTCCATCGTTAATCTAATTATTAAGACTCTTATGAACTCTGGCGGCCGGATCCTGAGTGAACTGCATAGAAGCTTTCTTGATTTTCCTTTCGTGTAACTTAAACATGAGCCTTCATAAAGGACTTTCTAAACCCTCCACGAACGCATTCATTTCCGCATATATAAAAACTTTGCGTGCTTTTTGTATTCAACTAGCTAAACAAACCTAATCCTTAATCTTTTTATTTGTAGCACAAAGAATATTTAAAACATTTATTGGATCAATCATAAAATCTTAAAATAGATGAAATAATTTTTCTCTACTTTTTACGCATCGCAAATTTTAAAATTTCTGACGATCAGGATCTGGAATATTGAGGATGAAGTAAATGATATTACATATAATAGGCCTTGAAAATTTGTAAGTTTAAAACTCCTGATATTGCAAACAAATCAAACGAAATGACAATTATTAATTATCCTTTTGAGAAATAAAAACGATGTAAAAATTCACAGAAAGAAATTTTTGAAATATTTTTCGTGCAACATTAATCAGTTGTAAGAAATTTTTAACAAAACATTTTTCAAGCAATTACTTTCGTATACCACAAATACAATTCATTAACAAATTAATAAATGTTTTAAGAATAGAAGATTACTTAAATTATTTCAATTAACAAAAGACTTTTTACAACAACACGAAAAGTCACTTTCTGAAAGACACTTACTGCAAGCAGAGTTTTACAAGAATAAATGAATACTCTTTACCTGAAAATATTATAAAAAGCTTTTTACTTCCTTGTACGAAGTAAAAAGGAAGTATTGTAATCGCGAAAAATTTTGGGTATCATATTTCAACAAAAATGTCTATTTTGAACGCTATCGAATGCAATTTAACGATGTTTTCGCGTGATATGTGAAAGTAAGGACAGAATAAAGGACTCTTTTTCCCCAAAAAAATTATAAAATTGATTTAAAATGGACTCTGAAGAGATTTTTTTCGTGGCGTCTGTACATACGTACGTATGCATCTCGCATAACTCAAAAACGAGTAGCTTCAGAACGTTCAAATATTGTATATAGGGCTGCTATAACATGTAGATGTGCACCTCGCCTTTTGGTTTCAATCGGCCGCATCAAAAGTATATATATATATGTGTGCGTGCGTGCGTGCGTGCGTGCGTGTGTGTGAGCTCAGTTTATTGTGTGTGTGTGTGTGTGTGTGTGTGTGTGTGTGTGTGTGTGTGTGTGTGTGTGTGTGTGTATAATTTTTAAAAAGTAGTACAAGAACGTGAGAGACCTATCTGATCAAGAATTTGCGCATTGAGCTGCAAAATTAAATTTAAAGATAAGCAAAAGAGAAAAATTTTAAAAGCAATCGCCGAAAAGTAAATTTAATACCTTAGTTCCAGAGTTTAAAAAAACTTGAACAAAAAACAATTACTAAAACGTAAAAGTAATTGCAAAAAAACTAAAAATTCAAGAAACTCAACATTTAAAAAATTAAAACACGTAAATAATTAAAAACAATTTTAAGCTCAAGCTAAATTAAATATTAAAATACTAAAATCACCAGAATAGATTACAAAGAATGGCAGTAAATGGCAATTTAGCCTACTCGGGGTTCATCACGGATTTATCAAGGAAAAAGCATGACAAATTCGAGCACAGCTAAACTTCATTACGCGTTTCGTCAAACGACAATAATTGAGACAGAAGCGAAAAAACATTAATAGAAAAAAAGAATCTACGTAATACAGTTGGTCTCAATTCTTATATTTCTTTCCCCGATGCGCCTGCCATAAATTTAAAGTTAAAACATTATTGAAAAAGAAAAAAACTTTACAAAAAGCTTGGTAAGGTGAATGTACAAATAAACATAAATAACCAATTAGGCATTAGTCAAAAAATACATAATTTTAAGGGAAATCCCAATGAGATAGAAGAATTAAACTTAATAATAGAAAAAGAAATTAAAAATAAAACACAAGCTTCTTGCTAAGACCAATTTCATTAAAAAGTGAAAGAAAATGAACAAACTTGGATCCTTAGCGGTAGCTGCAACAAAATTAAAACAGCAAAAAAGCTGAAAGTTGCCAGAATTAGAATTCTAAAAAAGGGAGCAACCACAAAAGAAATTGAAAATCACAAATTAGGTGTAACTTGGAAGTTGGGGGAAGTAAACGTCATAATGCTGAACCAATGAAGCGCCACGGCCAGTGTGGAAATCTGGACAGAAGGGAGGGAGGGCATATAGGAGGTAATCTTTGGAGGTCGAAGATGGAAGCTTTTTCAACAAAATGGTGTCCAGCTCAGTGCTGAGTCACGTAAATAATTTTTGAATGTGAAGAACAAAATGGCTAAACTTAGCAAATGTAAAATCTAGCCTGAAATCAGTGGAAATTGGAAAAAAGCATAATTACTGTTTAAAGAATAAGATTGCTTTGTAAAATTTTAATGAAGTAGAGAATTTCCTCTTGAAGGAGTTCAGTGCTATTACAGATTCATTTAATTCTGAGAAGTTGTGTATTAATAGCATTGATTATGACTCTTTTTGAAACGTTAGAATTCCTTAGTGAGTTTTAATGTATGAAAATTGAAGTCCCTACGTTTATCAAAAATTTAAATTTGATTGTAATTTAGAATATGAAGATCTAGGTAAACTACTTCATTTTGCAATGTATTAGTAGCATTAAGTTTGAGGCAAGAAGGGTAAATATTAGCATTTTCAAGTTTGCAAAAGTTATTAAGGGCAATAACATCGTCAACATAGCGAAAGATGTGATGGAAATACTTGTGTTCTTCGTCTTTAAGTGAACATACAAATTTAAATTCTTGAGTAAAGAGGAAGAGTCCACAGATTGCAGTTGAGCAATTTCCGCCCATTGGAATTCCTTGCACTTGTTTAAAGATAATGTTATTAAATTGTAAATAATTGTTAAAAAGTACACTGTTAAGGAAAAGTTTCCATTCTTCAGAAGTTATAATTGTCTGGATCTGCGGAAATAATTGAGGCAGAGTAAGAAGGCTATTACATATTTCATTTAAGGGTAACGAAGTATAAAGGTTCTCGAAGTCGTAACATTGAATGTGTTCTACTATTTTAAGAAATTTAAAGTATTCAGAATAACTTCGTTGTTAGAAATCATCCAATTGCAGTGTTGATCTTGAAAATCAAAATTATTAATAACATCCAAAACAAGTTTAAGTTTCTTTGCAAAGAGATAATCAATTTCTTTAAAAAACTTTTGGTACTATTAGCAATGTATCTGAACTTAACAGTTTTTTTTTGTGAAATTTAGATAGGGCATAGAGATTTGTAAACCTGTTATTTAACTTGTTGCGACGAATTTTGAGTCTTTTAGGAAGGGCTGTAAATTTTTCTTAAGAATTGTGGCCCTGGTAGCAACTTTTTGATAAGTGCACGTGCTATGTAGCTCCTTATGTAAAAGTTCAAAACAATTGTTCTTTGTAATTTATTATGGTGATTTTAATATTTAATTTAGCTTGTCCTTAAATGTCCTTGTTTTTTATTATTTACGTGTTTTAATTTTTTAAATGTTAAGTTTCTTCAATACCAACATTTAGTTTTTTAGTTTTTTGCAATTACTTTTACTTTTTAGTAATTGTTTTTTGTTCAAGTTTTTTTAAACTCTGGAACTAAGGTATCAAATTTACTTTTAAGCGATTGCTTTTAGAATTTTACTCTTTTTCCTTATCTTTATATATATATGTATATATATACACACACATATGTATATAACTGACTATATATACAATAGACTGGATATAGTCTGTTACTCGGCTCAGTGAGCTCAGTTTCTTTATTCTTATAATTTTGTAAACTGTGCATTTTTTACTTTAAAAATGCTTGAATTATGTTGTTCTTATCTTTCGATTAAGATTTTTATACCCTTAGTTAACTTGCATGCAATAATTGTGGAATTATCAACAATATAAAAGTTTTTTAAGAGCGGCTAAGCCTAATTTTTGGTTATGATAGCCGCCATATTTGTTTACATTTGAAGCTTAGCAGAATAGTGGATTTATTTCCAATCTAGAGAAACTAAGCTTCGCAACAACAAAGTAACGTCTTCTTTTATTATTGGGAAATAAATTTTGCTTGATTCATTCAGGAATTATCATTTAATTTATTAGCTGGTTTTTGCGTACAAATTGTAATTTTAATTGTAAAAATTGTTTTTTTAATTGTTTTAACTGTACTTCGTGTTTTATGTTTTTCTATATCTTTCAATTTTTAATGAAAAAATTTTGAATTTTTATATATTTTTGCCCTCCTGCGAAGTGAGAACTGAATTAATTAGTAGCACATGCGCATTAGGTAAGTGGCGCTGAATCGTCTGTGAAAAACAGTTTCTTTTTTATTTATTTAATTTCTTTTATACATCGATTTAGATTTAATATAGTATTTGAATAGAACTTGTACTAATTCTTCAGATGCTATAATTTTTGCTCTCTCTGAGTTATAAAATGAATGAGATGTAACGCTGTTAAGTGAACCTAGCGCCGAAGTGTGTCTATGGTAAATAAATATAGTGAACTTTAAAAAGTGCATTTATTCTATTGTGGTTTATGCGCTATGGACGAAGAAGATTTAATTCAAAATTCGTTAACTGTTAATTCGATATGTTTAATGAAATGCAGAAAAATTGCGTATAATTTAATATTCCTTGCAAGGAAGTCATGTGGTGTACACATCAGATTTTTTTATTTAATGGCCGGGTGCTTTATTTAATAGCATTATCCTTGCGCCAATACAAATGGCCGAAAGACCTAATAGGTTGCCACCGTTGCCTTCTACGAAAGGACGGACAACCATTACTTCTTCGGGATTCCAACCTGGGACCATCTCTACGGTAGTTAGGGTCACCAGCGACTATACAAGCTGGAAGACACAATATAAAAAGTTATAAATGAATTACTATCAAACTAAAAAGAGTGGTTTCCTTTGAGGTATACATTTCTAATCTACTATTTCATTAAATATTTTATTGCAAAAATAAAATGAACACAAAATTAATACTTTTACTTCTCAGTGGGAATCATATCATATTAGTGATGGGACACTTACTGTTCTATCAAATAAAAAGCAAAAAGCTTATTCTTTTTTAATTTTTTTAATACTTTGTTGCATTAGTATTAATTTCGAAAACACAGCTTAATCCATTTGCAACTAAAACTTTCACTATTTCTGGCACAAATTTTTTCTAATCACCTTGCAAGCTGGTAATTTCACCTTCAGTTTTAAAGTGATATTTTATTTTCTAATTTTATGACCTTAAGAAGTATTACCAAATCTTTTGTTCCCCATTCGTCTGCTAAATATGTTTGACAAGATTTAAATTTGAAAATGACCAAGTGTCCTGCGTATTTAAGGAAATTTAGACAGTTGCTTAAACATTACGACAGTAAACTTGAGAGTATGATTTTTCAATAAATACTCTTCTTCGGTTAGTAATAAAATTCTAGAAGTATAGTTATAGAGTTAGAAATATCTAAAAAACGAAATAAGCTGATCTATATTTCATTCTCTATATTTAATTGTTAAAAAATAAACTAAAATGTCTAAAATAATGTTAGTAAATTATCGCAAATAACAGAAAATAGTTACAAGGAAAGTTACGATTATATTCACTAAAGCACTCCACAACAAACTCCTCCTAAAACAATTTTTTGGGTAGTGTAGGCTTTTATTCTATGCAGTTTTCAAATTTTAATCTCTCACGGTCGAGGTCATAAAAGGCATGAGTATCATTATAACAATGTGAGTGCAAAAATAACATATTTTATAAATATTTTTCCTGTAAAATTCTTTCAGTTCGCACAAAATACAAAATAAACAAAAATAAATTCGAAATTTCAAAATTCGACTTGTAGATTCATTTGTTGAGGGGCATGATTATATGCATTCAAAATTTGGTGGCGCTATTTGTTGCCGTCTTCCCATAACACAACGAATTCACCTCTCAGATGCCTCGTTTTTTATAACAGAGAAGATACAGTCGTCCATAAGGAATCTGTATTTATTTAATTGGGTTAATTCCAGAACAGTATACATTTTGAGTTAAAATCCGGCTATACAGTGTCAAATATGGCAGCCCTTTATTTATCGCTGGTTTTGCATTATTATGGTAATCCTTCAAGTTAGACTCTTCTTTACCGCTGAATTTAAAATTATTTCATACTCGATCTTTCTCATTATTAAATTACCCATGACTTCAAGCTGATTTAAGAATTGTATTTTGTTCGCGCGTTTTCATACTTGTATAGCAAGTGTGTATCTTCGCAAATTAAACTGTATCTGTTTCTTTTGCGACTTATTCTCTAACAGTAACATTCGAACATGTCTACGGATTTTAATGTGGCGAGAAATTCATAATTTCGTCTATTGTTGAATATCTTATAGGTTACAATACCACTTTATCCAGTTTTGAAGGAGCATCTCCTGGGGGGACTGTTTCAAAGGTCTACCACCCCTCTTTTGCTACTACCAAATCATTCGACAGGACTTTTCGGCTCTCTACGTATTTTGAGTCCCCTCGTGCCGCAAAAAGATTATACATTTCGAAATATCCAAGTCTCTTCCCGGATTTGAGCTGGGACCTAAGAATACGGCAAACAGCATTGCTAACCGTTATACTCAACAGAGCGACACAATCCACTCCCCCACTTCTTCTGTCATTAGATGAAATTAATGCAGAACACGTTTTAAATAAATATTTGATAAATACTTTCGTATTCTGCAGTCATTCGATAAATTAAATTGCTTTTATTCATCAAAGTAAAAATTCCCTGCTGCTTAATAATAGGTCTAAACAAAAAAGAATTTAATACAGGTCTTCTTAAAAATGCGGTCTTTTTCTTCGACTTAACTTTTAATTTCTTCTAGCATTTGGAAATTCAATATAAGTGCTAGTTGAGTGAATTTAATGTTCTTAGACATTATTAAAACTAAAAGCTGAAACGCATTCTTGAATGATGTAGCATTGAAGGACTAATTGTTTCAGAATATGAATTCTTGATTTAAAAGGAAGGAGGAATATTTGGAGAGAATAGAACATTATGATCGACAAGTTTAAAATTTATTTAACCTCAATTTCGTCGAATATAAGTGGTGCAGAAAGTATGGAAAAAGTACGGAGAAGATTTATCCTGAGTTTTCAAAATTCCTTAAAAATTTTAAAAAACCGTAGTTTACAGATCAAGAAGCAAACTGAATGTAAATTTTTATTTATATTTATCTCGTTCTTAATTGGTACTTCTTGTATTTGAAATTTTGTTTATTCGTTGTTCTTCATGAAATTGCCAGCCAGCTGAGCATTTTAAAGATTGTTTTTCTCTTGAATAATCATTTTAGTGAAAATTAATAAATGTCCTCAAGGAGTAACTTGTTTTGAAAAACAACCCATTTAATATCTTTCTAAACAGAAGTAGTAAGTCCATTAAATAACCAGCATAATAATTACGCAAATAAATGTTATTAATTGAATCTCTTTCTTACGTAGTATTCGTGAATCCTACAGCTATGCAATATCCCTTCGTGTTTGTGCTCTGAAACCAATCTTTTAAGCATGTCACAATATAAATGCTTTTTGAATCCTTTATGTATTGCCTTTGTTATCCCTTTATAAGATAATATATTTAATACTCAAGTTCGCCTCGGTTTTCTTCCGCTTCGCTTAAGTTAATATTATTTTCATGTATTTGTGTTTCTATGAAATTTATTAATCTTCTAAGCAGTTTGTTACCAACTTTCACTTTAACCGCGACTAAATTTTCTATTGATTTAAATAATAATAATAGCAAATGGTGAAACAACAATTTAGTACAAAAGCTAAAAGTTATGAATTCTAGCAAATTAATTTAATAGCACTTACGTCTTAAATGAGTGTACAAATCCGAAGGAAATATTAAAATTATTAAATTTGTAACCCCGAAATTTTAAAATTATTAAATTTGTAACCCCGAAATTTTCAGAACACAGTCTAACATTTTAAAGAATATTAAAGCATATAAAATCATAAACGTTTAAAAAATTACATTCTTACAAATTTTTCTTATTTAGGATCTTTTTAAACTCTCTTTTAAAATTTTGTATTCAGATTATCATTTAAAGTCTAAAATGTTTACTACATAATTATGATAAACTTATTAGTTTAAGAATGAATCTCCCAGGGAATAAAGACATCGGACCTACAATAAAAACCTATGTACTACGTACGGGTTCGTAATGGATTGAATGCACAAGTCAATTAAAAAAAAATAGTAAAATTTATTCTTATCCCAAGAAATAAGACAAAGTGCTGAAATTTCCTCTGAGATATTCGTACAATATTGCAATATCTCACAATAGTTATATTTTAAACTAATAAATCGTTAAATACAACTCAAATTCAAAACACAGAGAAAGCTAATTCGATCTCACCACGAATTCGCTACAATCAATAACAGCACTAAGTAAACAACTACAGTTCACTTAAAACAGCATAGCTGAGATGTTTTTCTTCGGCTTTTGAAAGCTTTTTAATTACGCACGAAAACATTCTGCTAATTTTATTTTCTCGAGGTTTCTAGAAAACAAAAGACTACAATTACGGGATATCTATTTATTAAATATAAAATGAACGTGCTCCTGTTTTTTAACTTTTCCGGCGTAGCTTTCTCTTAATTCGTCATGCTCTGCATTGTACGGGAAAATAAAACAATTTTAATTACAATTCTACTAAAAATAGCAAATTAAATACAAAATCCGTAACACTGCCCCTTCACAAGAAATACACGTCCGGCGCAGTACAATCCCTGGACAAGAAGCCAAACTTACAACTAAGGCAAAAATGCAATAATAAACATTACATTACAATAATAACATAAACAATAATTGCAATAAGTAACTTATATTAATATATCAAATAATATCGTAATAATATCAAATATTATATACAAATCAAATCGAATACAAATTTAGAAAAAAAAATGACCATGGTCTTGTATTATTTACAATTATATACGCTACATACTATGGTCATAGTACGGAGCTAACTTGTCGTAATGAACGAATTTAGGCTTAGAGTTCGATCACTTACGCATCCGAACCACGACGTCGTCCAGCCTATTTAGGACTGTGTTCGGACCATCCCAAGGTGACTGTAGTTTTGGACACAGTCCTTTCCGTCGAGTCGGATTCCACAACCACTCCTCGTTTCCTTCGTTCAAACAATGTCCAGTAGCTTTGGTGTCGCATCGGATCTTCATCTTTTCCATCGCCAAGCTGACTCGCTCTCGTGCAAAATTGCGCATCACTTCAAGATCACGACCGATGAGCATCTCGGATGGAGAATAGCCGGTAATCTGGTGTTTCTCTTCGACCCTAGTATGATTGCAGCAGCTGAGCAGGGTCTTTTAAACGAGACGTCGGAATTTCCAGGTGAGGATCCCTACTGATGATGGGTAGTCATGCCCTCAGATTCTAAAAGCAGTTTGCTGTTTTTTTAAGTCCAAGGAAAACTTGTATTTGCTTAAAACGTCCAATTCGAGTATGCAAGGATCTGTAATATCCGGCACATATGCTGTATGATGGTAGCCGGCACTTCCAAGCGTGATGCTCACGTTTCACTTCCTATCTGTGTCGATTGTATCACCAGACGCAGTCTGAAGGATAACACAGAATGGCGCCCAAATGAGTTTATCTTTACATTGTTGAGCTAAATCTTTCTGAATGATGGTAACATTAGTTCCTGGTGTCAATGATCGTATTGCAAGGAACTCCATCCATATGCCCATTGATGGATTTCTGCATTGGCCCACTGCAGAAATCTTGAGCACTTTAAAACAGGGTTTTTCACTATCGTTCAATCTCCGTTCCGCGTTATGGTCATTAATTTCATTCCTGCGTCGTTGCTGGAAAATGATCTTATTTTCCATGCCCTGGGGTGTTCTGCAGTTCATTCGTATGTGGCCTTCAGCTCCGCAGTTCCAGCACATTGGTTTCTTGTCATCCTTTTCCGTCTCATGGCATTTAATTGTTTATTTAAATCGTATGTCTTATTTTTCGTGCTCTGGGGTGTTCTGCAGTTCCTTCGTATGTGGCCTTCGACACCGCAGTTCCAGCACTTTAAAATTAGTTTCTTTTAACTAATATTCTGTCTCAAGGTACTGACTTGTCTCTTAAAATAATCGGTTTTATTTTCGGTGCCCTGGGATGTTCTGCAATTCCGTCGTGTGTGTCCTTCAGCGCCACATTTCCAGCACTTTAGAGCCAGTTTGTTCTCACTCCTACTCAGTATCAAAGCATTTACTTGTCTGGATAAATGATCTAAATGAACTATCACTTGATCCACTGGCTCGTAAACTTGTACAGCTCTGACTGCTTCACAGTCTTTATTAGTCGCTTACTGGGCTGCCTCGAATTTCATGGCGTACAACAGAGCACTTTCTAAGTCCTTGACATCCGCCATTCGTAGGACCAGCTGTATTTCACGATCCCGGATGCTGTCGATGAACTACTGCAGGGACAGGACTTCCCTTGTTTCTGTCGGGCACTTCGGAAAGGCGAGATGAGACAGCCTTTCAACATCCATGCGGCGAGCTCCTGGAGTGTTTCCGTGGGCTTCTGTTGACGGGATTTTAATTGAAGGCTGCTGTAGTCTTCCAAACATTTCTTCTCAAAGCGCACCTCCAGTGTGTCGGACTGAGCTGCAAAATCTAGCCTTTTCGGGAAGAGTCTGAAGGATATCCGCTGCGTCTGATCTCAAAGAAGCGGTGAAATGACAGGCCTTAACAATTGGGAACCAATCTATGCGCATTCGCCACTACAGAAAATTGTGTTTTATATATTTTCCAGGAGGTGTTCCCATCATAAGTAGATAGTTTCAGAGAGGGACGAGCCGGCATGGGTAGAATCTTAAAACCATCCGAATTGCTCCCTGCTTTGGCTATGCACTTCCTTTAGGTATCAACTTGTTTGGCAACCGTAGAAACCTTATCATCATTTTGTTGTTCCACGGCAGAAACTCTCTCTTCTATTTGTTTTTTTTTTTCAGAGAAGGAACTCTGTAATCGATTTGTTGTTCCACATCAAAAACTCTCACTTCTATTTGTTCCTTGACAGAAGAAACTTTCTCTTCAATTTATACAACTTTATTTTCAACCTCGTCTATTCTACTTTCCATAGCTTGAAATTTGTTTTCTATTATGCAGGGAATTTCTCTTTTCATTTCTTCTTGACCTGCTTGTATCTTTTCTTGAACAGCTTTCATCTCTTTAACTAATTCTTGGCCCGCTTTCATTTCTTCTTTAACGGAGTTCACGGCCCCTTCCATCTTTTCTTGGAATGCAAAAAATGCAGTTATCAACTGCCTTAATATTTCTTCCATAGCTCTTGTTATTGTCATCAAAAATCCCACTCCTAGCGCCAAAACAATTGTTGCGTGCGTACGGGTTCGTAATGGATTGAATGCACAAGTCGATAAAAAATTAATAAAATTTATTCTTATCCCAAGAAATAAGACAAACTGCTAAAATTTTCTCAGAGATATTCGTACAGTATCGCAATATCTCACAGTAGTTAAACTACTAAAACGTTAAATAGAACTCAAATTCAAAACATTGTAGTCTTCCAAACACTTTTGCCCAAAGCGCATCTTCAATGCGTCGGATTGAGCTTCAAAATCTAGCCTTTGATATCCGGGAAGAGTCTGAAGGATATCCGCTGCGTCTGCTGTCAAAGAAGCGGCGAGTAATAGAAAAAGTTCTTATTCTTAAATTTCCTCTTATTATTTCTTATAATAACAATTTGTCTCCATTAGCTCTCTTTATTGAGAGAAAAAGTAGTCCAATAATACTGGAATTTGTCAACTACTATGTCAGGTAATACTATCCTCCGTATACTGTTCTTTTGCAGCAAATATTACAATTTCGATTTATTCTCAATTTCTCAGAATTACTCGATAATATTGTAGTTTCGATTCACTACTCATATAATCGTCTTTGGTGATTTTAGTACCTACAGTACCTCATGGATCTCTCCTCGTGGAGCCCACAGTATCTCATAAGTCAGCGCTTTGAAAGGCATTTTTCCAAAAGACTATATAGCAACAAACAATTTATGTCTTCAAAACTATGCCTACATGATTCCCCCCCCCACATTCGACAATACGTGTAACACAAGGCGGCCAGACATTGCAATTTATACTCCAATAACTTTCAAACTCAACAACTGGAGCGTTCTAGATGACATCAGCGTCTCAGATCAGAATTATATAAAATCCGACATAAGTTTCTCAACAGAAATTACAGCCATTAAAAGATGCAGTCTGCCAAAAAGTAAGATCCCTTCACTAAAAAGAGCGCTAACTGTACTACTCTCTAGACGATCAGTATGAAGTTATCTGAGTTGTGTCACCGCCACCTTCCTCGAAAACTTAAGAGATAATCGCTTGAAAAATTTTTAAAAACTTGTTATAACATCCTTCCCAACAGTTGAAGCTCGTTTAGATGATTTATCCAGACAAATTAATGCTTTGATACGGAGTAGGAGTGAGAATCAACTGGCTCTAAAGTGTTGGAAATGTGACATTGAAGGCCACATACGACGGAATTGCAGAAGGGGCATGGAAAATAAAACAGATTATTTTAACAGACAAGTCAGTGCATTGAGACAGAATATTAGTGAAAAGAAACTAATTCTAAAGTGCTGGAACTGCGGTGTTGAAGGCCACATACGAAGGAACTTTTTCCATTACTCAAGCTAATATGATCTTACCGCGAATTCTCTACAGTCAATAACAGCACTAAGTAAACAACCACAGTTCACTTAAAACAACTGAGCTGAATTTCCTTAGGGTTTTTAAAGCTTTTTAATCATGCATGAGAACATTCTGGTAATTTTATTTTTCTCGAGGTTTCTAGAAAACAAAAGACTACAATTACATATTTATTAAATGTCAAATGTGCGTGCTCTTGTACTTTAGCTTTTCCGGCGTAGCTTTCTCTTAAAATTCGTCGCGCGTTGCATTGCACAGGAAAATAAATCACTTTTAATTACAGTTCTACTAAAAATAGCAAATTAAATACAAAATCCGTAACAACAGTATATTTAAGGTGAGTTGTTCGAAATTCGTAGCCAAATGATTGGGAGACAACTGCTGAACTTTATCATAAATTAGCATCATATGGGGGTTTGTCTACTTATTAAATAGACAATTAATTATTCAAGGTGTAGCTTGGATTGAATTATATACAAACATGTAATGCTCCAAACTATATATAAACATGTTAGTAAAGGATAATGCATTGAATCTTCTGACCAGAAATAAAGAAAACATGTGAAGCTTCCAGGTTGTGCGACAGGAATTTCAGAATCACGTGTCTGCCTCAATTTGAAGAGTTTTCATTGGGAAAGTTACTTTCCAAAAATAATCTATGTTTTTATGAAGACAATAAGAGCAGAAGTATTAATTATGTAACTGATAATTGACAAAATATGCAGAGAATGCGTAGTTTCTGAGAAAGAATGTTTGGAGTAACGAGGCTGCATTTAAAAACATTTGCAAAAAATTCTTCATGTTAATGAATTCTTTCAAATTTTAAAAATAAATTATATGTTAATAAATATTGATTTAACAATCATTTACATTTTAAGATATCTTACATTTTCAGTTTGCTGCAAAACATAACAGATGTAAGACAGAATAATTTCTCTTACCTGCTTGCGTCTCTCCTATTCCATCAGCATGAAGTAGCATGGCCATTGGCATTCCGACATTTTTTGATCTTCCACAAACCACGGCGTTTTTCCCAAATGTTTTTATACCTGAAATATGGATACTATGTAAACCATATGTAAACTCTGTAATGATGCAAGTAACACTAATCGAAGTATCGGTCATGCGGCTTTTGCGCCTAACTATTACACTTACCACAGGCGTTAAAGAAGTTTAAAGCCAGAACTGACTATTGAAATACGAAATCCTGTTATAAAAGCCCCAATTAATTTAAAGACTTAAACTACTTCAGACTCTCAACTTAAACACATGTCAATAAGTCAGACTCAACATTCTGAAAATAATTAAATTATGCAAAATTCAGAATCGAGTAACAGTATCAGCAGCACAATTAATCATATACATAAAACGAGACAAACTACCAGTAAATGTTTATAAATATGTCTTCAAAGCTCTGAGGCAGATGCCATGCAGGATGAAATTAAAAATAATATTGACATTTTAATGAACCAACAGTTTTATTGCAAAAAAGGCATAATTGCCTACTATCCCCTCTCCTGAACAATGTTCTAATGGAATGAAAATCGACCAAAATAACCTCCCGAGCGTTTATAATCTGAGGTAAAAACAATTTGTCTCCATTAACTCTCTTTATTGAGAGAGAACATAGTCCAATAATACTGGAATTTGTCAATCACTATGTCAACTAGTACTATCCTCCGTATACTGCTCTTCTGCAGCAAATATTACAATTTCGATTTATTCTAAATTTCTCAGAATTATTCGATAATACCGCAATTTCGATTGGCTACTCAAATAATCACCCGCGGTGTTTTTAATATCCGCAGCACCTCATGGATCTCTCCTTGTGGAGCCTACAGTATCTCATAGGTCAACGCTTTGAAAGGCATTGTTCTGAAAGATTATATAGCAATAAACAATTTATGTCTTCAAAACTATACCCACATGCCCCCCCCCACATTCGACAGTACGTGTGACAAAGGGCGGCCAGACGTCACAATTTATACTCCAGTAACTTTCAAACTCAACAACTGGAGCATTCTAGATGACATCAGCGTCTCAGATCAGAATTATATAAAATCTGACATAAGCTTCTCAACAGAAATTATAGTCATTAAAAGATACAGTCTGCCAAAAAGTAAGATCCCTTCACTAAAAAAAGCGCTATCTGTACTTCTCTCTAGACGATCAGCATAAAGTGATCTAAGTTGTGCCACCGCCACCTTCTTCGAAAACTTCAGGGATAATCTCTTGAAAAATTTTTAAAAACTTGTGATAACATCCTTTCCAACAGAAATATCAAGTATTCTTATAACCCCACTGGTGGACCAAAGCATTAAGGACTCAACGCAGATGATGCCGCGAAAGAAATTACGAAAGAAAAATTAAATTATTCTTCAGTTTCAGCTGGCAAGAGCCGCATACAAAGAAATATACTCACAGATAAAATTAACAGCTAAACGAATTTTATACCCCCCCCACTCAGAACCATATGGCATATTACATAAACTAGCTACTTTAGTGGAACATAATCTAATGTTTTTATATAATTATTAAGATTTTCTAATTGGCAACATGACGTAATGTTTTTGCGTAGTTATTAAGATTCGCTGTGTGGCAAAAACGAGTTGAGTTCAAAACGCTTGTCACTTGGAATGCTGTATGATAAACGTTGCCTAAGCATTATTTCTTAAAAGGCTTGTTACATTATTCTTATGTCAAAAAAATAAGTAATATGTTGTAAACAAGCATGGAAGTTATATGATTAATATGCTGTTCCTTTAAGACCAAAATAAGCATTTATTTAAATTATGAAATGCTCTGGCTGCTTAGTTTCGATTTCGTTTTACCATCAATATCCCCACCACAAACAAGATTTTCCCCTGAAAGCAATTTTATCATTAGTCCTGCTCATCTCCCAGCCATCAACGTTCAGAATTATTCTCAGCACTATGTCTTCTGAAGACAACGAAGCACAGAACACAACAGCTCAAAATAATATCCGTCATGAATCATCGGAAATTAACACAGCAAATGATACTCTTTTTCATCATTGAATACTTAAGAATTACTTCAATAAATTATTTCTTTACAATCTATCCGATAGCTTTTGAGAATGCAAAAGTGGTTTTCTTTGTAGAGAAAAACAAAGATCTGTTTCATTTGCCTTCTCTCCACACTCTTCAAGGTATGCGAAAAACTGTTAATCACTAGACTAAAATTTCATATTCAGAAAAATAACACACTTAATTCATGTTAATATGACTTCATGGCCAGCAGATCCATAACTTACTCATTAACAGATCTGCACAAAGCAATGTAAGGTATTTTCTCCCTCCTTTCTGCAGGCCTTCAGGGTGTAACGGTAGCACGTTCGGCGCGTATTCGAAAGGTCCAGGTTCGAGTCCTGATGAGGGCATTACTTATTTTTCATGTTTCCTGCTTCCAAAAAATCCTAATGACTCTACAGCAATATTAAGAAATCAAGAATTAAACCTCCATAGAGCAATACTTTCGATCTCAAAAGTGAATTTTCAAGCCCTGCTAAAATATATCAAACCACGTGAAGTTATTTATCAGAAAGATAACTTATTGTAACAACACGTAATGGCATAGTAAGAAAATCGGAAGTCAGAAGGTATGCACGAGGATCGTGCGTAGGCCTTGACTCTGCAACCTAACATTTAATTGAGTTCTCCACTACACATATAGTTCTCATATAAAACTAATTGTTTATGCAGATGAAGTCGCGTTTGTTACCAAAGGAAACCCAAGAAATAACACTGAAAGAAGAGAGTTTGAAATCTGTAACACCTTTGTGAAACTCTGCACCGACATCAAATTAACGGTCTCCGAAAACAAATCAGCAACTCTATTTATCCGGAAATTGAAAAAAAAAAAAAGAATCCATCACTGTAAAGGCCGCCTAGAAAGAAACAGCAATGTATTTCAAGCCGAAGCAGTAGCATTTGAGAAGGCTATCACCTACACGTAAACAACAATCTGAATAATATAGCAATAATTATATATAGCCTCTCTATATTGGATGCCATAAATAATCTGTGCCACAGATAATAATAAACAGCAAAAACAAATAATAATTACATACGTAAATAGTAACATACGTTAAGCAATAACTTAATAATAGTATACATAAATAATAAAATATATTAAATAACAACATAATAATAACATACATGATGATAACATACGTTAAGTTTTAAACAAGAGTATTACAGATAATTATAAACATACAAAGGCTTCTAAGTAATAACTCGAAGCAACAGATCGAATTATGCTGTACAAGAACGCACGCTGGGCGAAACGAAAGGATGCACTGGCATTTAGAACTCAATTAAAAAGAATTAAAATGTACCATAAACACGTAATTTACTTTAGTGTTTAATTATGTTTATTAATTTAGTTATTATTTAATTTCGATAAAGTTGTAGAGTCATTAGGTAATTATGAAGCAAGAGAGATTGAAAAATGAGCAGTGCTTTCGCCGGGACTCGAACCACGGACCTCTCGAACATGCGCTGAGTGTGCCTGAACGTTACACCACGAAGGCATGCTGAAAAGGCGGGAGAAATGCTTTATATACTCTCACTTTTAAAGCGCAACTGGGGCTTAGGAGACCCAATCGCCAAAACCTGGCGGTGGAGAATTATCATCCACCACCTTTTTTAGTTCCGGCGCCACTGTAGAGTCATTAGGTTAGTTGCAAGCACGAGATGTGAAAAATGAGCAACGTCTTCGCCGGGACTCGAACCACGGACCTCTGGAATACGCGCCCATCGTGCTGACGACTACACCACGAAGGCATGCGAAGAAGGCGGGAAAAATACCTTATAAAGTAATTAAACTCAGAAATAGTAGTTTTAATACGAGGGTTGGAACTTTAATAGTGGTAACACTGCTGAAAAAACGCTACGCAACAAAACCAAAGAATATCGCGTATACCACGTGAACTACATACCTACCTTACCTCTCAGCAAAAAGACTCGTCCTGCCTACGTCACGCGCATGCGGAGTGACGCGAAGAACGGATCCTTGTATTAGCTCGCGGTCTAAAGTAAGTGTTGTCAGGATGTTTTCAAAACAAGAACAACGATGTTGGATAAAAATTGAATGTGCTAGAGATCGTACAGCACGACAGTGTCATCAAGGGCTTCAAGAGGCTTGCAGGGAATTTGCATTGGCTTACAGAACCGTAGCAAGATGGGGGAAAGCATTCAAAGAAGGACGCCAAAACGTTGCAGATATGCTGCGGCCAGGTCGTCCGAGTGTCAGGGATGCAGACGTGCAAGCTGTTGCCGCACTAATGGACAGTGATCGCCGCCAAACGATTCATCAGCTGGCCAGACAAACAGGATTAGCGCATACGACTGTGCTGCACATTCTGAAGAAACGCCTGTCCATGAGACAAATTGCTTCACGATGGGTTCCACATCAATTGATGGAAATGCAGAAATGGCTACGATACGATGCTGCCCGAACCCACCTGGAGCGCTATGAGCGCGAAGGAGACGCTTTTTTTACGCCATATCATTACGCTGGATGAGACTTGGGCCCGATCGTACCAGCCAGAACAGAAACGCCAATCAAACGAATGACGCCATCACGGGTCACCACGACGTTCGAAATTTCGTCAGATCCCCAGCAATGTGAAAGTTATGGTGATTCTCATGTACGACTGTGATGGTGTCATCCTAACGTATACCGTTCCCCCGCAGCAGACCGTCACTGCGCAGTATTACTGCTCATTTTTGGAGCACAATCTTCGACCA
This sequence comes from Stegodyphus mimosarum, assembly GCA_000611955.2. NCBI lineage: Eukaryota > Metazoa > Arthropoda > Arachnida > Araneae > Eresidae > Stegodyphus > Stegodyphus mimosarum. Next base: position 32,860 of record KK114143.1, on the reverse strand, counting down.
GCTTTGAGAAAAAAACGGCGACACTTTCTGCAGAACGCTCCTCTCATTTTGCATGACAATGCTCGGCCGCATGCAGCGCAAGCTGTGACTGATTTGTTCAAGCGATGGGGCTGGGAAGTGCTTTACCATCCACCATACTCCCCAGATCTAAGCCCTTGTGACTATGACTTAATTCCTAAGATGAAGAAACCACTTCGTGGCACTAGCTTCCAAACTGTTCCTGAGATTCTTGCGGCAGTAGACCGGTCCATTCAAACTATCAACAAAACAGGCGCTGCTACAGGTATTCTACAACTTCCATATCGTTGGAAACGGGTTGTACACAGTGCTGGCGACTATATTGAAGGACTGTAAAACATGGTGACATGAATCACTTTTGTATTCCTTGTAAATAAATAGTTGCCACTATTAAAGTTCCAACCCTCGTATATCCAAAAGTATTTAGGTTAAAATTATGTTCTTTTAAAAAAAATTTGAATTTGCTTCCGCCAGATTAATTTTAAGTACCAGTAAACTGTATAATTTTCATAAATTAATCAGAAAACTATTCTACTGTTAATAGCTTCACATTTGCACAAAAATAAATAAATAAATAAACAAATGAAACGAAATAAAATAGATTCTTAGTTTTAAAACAATGTACTTTATTCCTTACCAGTCCTCCGTAGAAGCTCCATTATACCTAATGGTGTGCATGGAATTAAAGAGTGCATATCCAGGCAATATCGTCCAACATTAACAACGTGAAATCCATCAACATCTTTGTGTGGAGCAATAGCATTGCACACACGACGTTCATTCATGTGGTTCGGCAAAGGAAGCTGCACAAGTATTCCGTCAACATCTGGCATGTCGTTACAATCTCGGATGATATTTAAAACTTCTTCTTCTGTAGCTTTTGGTGAAAGATGTATTGTTTCGCTTGATATACCTGATTATGAAAAATTTAAAACAATATAATATAAAAATAATCAATGATTTCTGTTACAAATATTAAATTTAGGTAATTTTAACATAAATATTAATCTGTGCAAGACAGCAAAAACCTAGAAACCCTACATTGGTTGATTTGTTGAATCATGGACTGCACAATGAATCTGCATTATACAACTGCTCTTCCCAATTTGTATAATTATCTCGTTTTCAAATTATTTTAAGCTAAGTATAAATGGTTTTACATTAATATACAGAATAAATTATATTTTTCTCAGTTTATAAATTAAGAATATGACACTTATGTTGTAAAGAGATATTTCGTAACACAATTAATTAAAAGATTTTGCTGAAATAATATCTTATTTTAAAACTATTTTTCTGCTTCTACTTTTCTGCTGCTAAACTGTCTATTATTTATAGTTTTGTTTACCTATGAACATTCAAATTAACATGATAGTGTCCTTCCGTAGCAATGAAATAAGGACCCTAATTTCAATCCATCTTTACCCTCAGCCTTTAAGGAAAATATCTTTTAGTTTTCTTATTTCATCAACAGATGGCGCCAGTAGCTTCTTTCCAGTCATTCTTATATTATCACAGTGGCGTAATTAGGTAAGGAGGAATATTTGTCATCGGCTGCAGCATTCAGGGGGCGCGAAATTGGTGTTACGAATTTTAGAATGAAATGTTTTCCATTCTTGGTACACAGAAAGGGGCGCAAAATCTTTAGTTGTCCCTGGGCGCTGAAAACCCTAGCTAAGCCTAGGTCTTATCACTATAGTCTGTCTCGTTCATTTGCACTTAGACAGCTGAAGGATCGAAACTAGTCCTGTAAAATTTACATATTACTCTTATTCTTGTCGTTTAACTTCTTCACTAATTAAAATAAAATGTGTTAAATAGAGATTTTGTTTTAAGAGCGATGTAATAAAATAATAAATCTAACCTATTAGAATTTAGCTGCAAATAAATTCTTTTGAGACCTAGTAATTACATTAAATTTCAAATAAAATACCGCAGCTTTTATAATAGACGAAAGAGTTTATTAAGTTACAATAGAAGATTTAAGTTGTTAACAATAAAGAGCTATTTAACCTTGTTCTTCATCACGAAAAAAAGCGCTTTTTTTTTTTTAATGGCACTATGCGGAAAGAGAGGGATGCCCCGTACTGGATTTTTAGGGAGATTGGCTCGTATCCATGCTACACATGGGAAAAACCCATGCAGCAAGCCCGTTCGTTGGGACTCAAGTTCCGGAAAGAATTGCTAGTGTTCGGTAATTTTTATTTCTCTTCCGCTGGTAGGTCAAAATTAAATATTACAACATAATTTAGTTAATAATATTGCACGACGGACACTATGTCAAATCACTCTAAAAAGATATTCATTATAAACGAATTAAATTTAAGTCCAAATTCTTTAACAAAGTGCTCTTTAAAAGGGTGCTATTACTGCTCAAAATAAGTTATGTAATTGTGTTGCAATAGGTATTTCAATCATAAATTTGAATCCTGGTTCAAATTTTACTCTATTTTGTGTACCGAAGTGCTTTATGGACGTAAAGAAAATGAAGCAGCACTTTAAATATCCGGAAGTATTAAGAAGGAAAACTATGTATTGAATGACATCAGAAAACGTAACAGAATTACATACACTAATTATTCAGCGTACAAATTCAGCTAGGTCTAGTTAAGAAAAAGGGCAAGTTATTTCATACATTTCAAAAACATATATCTTTTTCATACTAGCAGCAATTAATTCATGAAAACGTTCATTTTTCGTGAGAAATTTATTACCTTTGCATCTTTTATAACTGAGAATTATATTCGAAAAGGAGAAATTTTATATATTCTTGTTGACAATAATGTATTGATCAGCATTTGACAACTAAGTGATTTGAATAAATCAATAAACAAAGCAAGAAAGAGTTGATTACCAGTTTCACAAGCAGCATTTAATTTGTTATTGACATAGACAGCACTGGCGGGATTATCTCCAACGAGTATGACACTCAAATGAGGTCTGCGGTTTCCCATAGCGATCCATTTCTGAATATCGTATTTGATTTCTGCTTTTATCTGTGCAGCGATTTTCTTTCCATCAATGATCTTGGATTCATGCTTCGAGCTGTGAAGTAAAACCGGAAAGAAACATATTGTAATTATTTCTAATATTTAACATATTATATATATCGTTTACGCAAAGGATAATTTAGAAAATGCAAGTACAGAAAACTAAACATTTCGAAATTTATTTTTCGTTCAGCTAATTGTGTAGTAAACTTATTTCTCTGCTATGCGTGTAATTCAAAGAATAGTTCCTCTCCCCCTTCCAGAAAACTCCTTGATTTATTTAAAATTAATTGTAAAAGGCCTTTAGTAATCAGCAGTGTTGTATTATTTTACGTTTGATAATGACAGTAAAGAGTTATGATTAAATTAATAAAATAATATTGGCAAAATTGTAGCCAAAATAGGCACACAAAATATAGAGCCACATAACATTCAAAAGAGGCCCAGCTGTTGTCCAGCAGTTCGATGGCGCATCTATTACCAACAAATCAACAAGGTCTGATAAAAAAAAGTTATTTTGGTGTTGTAGTATCCGGGGACATATCGGCATGTAATTAATATGATATACAATCAATAGCAATAACAGTCGATATAAGTAAAAACTATCTGAAAAGGAAAAACTACTCGAAAGTTAAAATTGTAGATACCCAGGAAAAAGATAGGCCAGAAATGATTATTTCTATTCCCGAGGTCTCAAATTCTATTTCTTTAAAATTATGGCGAACTACCTAAGATTCAATGGGTTTGGGCCTATTAAGAAAACTGGATTTCTATTTGTTAACGGTAGCTATTGCTTCCACAGCATTTGGCAACGCTGGTTTGTCATCTCTTTTTGATTAATGATGGACTTAAGGAAAATGGATTCTCTGTTGGTCATGCTTATTGCTTCTTGAAGACCGTTTTCGTGAGATTCATATACGGCTTGTTTTGTACCTCATCTTATATTATATTTTTGTCTTGGGGAACCGGTTGGGTCGTTGAATGTCCTCGTTTGTGGTTTGGATTGAGGCATCTCTTAATACCATAGGGCCACAATGTGGCCAGGTGGGTGAGATGTACTCTGGATCGTACCCCATCTTATATTCCAAGGAATCTTGAATTTTTTCTTTCCTCTTTAGCAAATTTTGGCATCACAATTCTACTCCTGGCCGCTGTATGTGAGAGGATGGCTCATTATCTGGTTATTATACGTCCTATGGCTATTTTCAATGGGATTTGTGGAGTTTAACACCTGTGAATCCCTTAAATGCTGTAAAGGCTTACGGAACATCCTTTCAGATAACTTACGAAAGCAGTACGAAATTTATCTAGAAAACACGTAAAATCTTAACTAGTAACTCTTAAACGGTCAGGTTTAATTACCGCCATACTTCAGACAAATACATCAATATCAGAAATCCATTTCAGTAATGCCAGCAACAAAATTCTTCGAACTCGAATAATGTGAAATGCATATAATTCTGGAGTAAATTCACATTCACAGAGTTTTTACCATCATTCTAAAAGCTTATACTTTAGGAAGTTCCTAAGGAGCTTATCACACAGATTGATTTAATCTCAGACGTAATCAATCTCGGAGCTCTCAAAGTGAATCTATTTCTGATTGAGCATGGAGACTAGTGATTGAGATTTGAGTCGAAATATAGAATCATTCCTTAAGTTCACAGATTATCACATCATTGTCGAAAACTATAATGCCAGTTCGGAGGAACAATATCAGATATTATAACTCTGAATGTGATGCTGTGCGTCATAAATAGACATAGGAAACTATTCGATCCAGTAATTAAATGGCTACGAAAATTAAGTTATATTTCTATCATGGCTTCTATGAACTCACCTGACCTAATGATTAACGAGTGTTCTGGGTTGTTTTAGAGATTTATTCAAAAGAATGTTTGGCTCTAGTGTAGAACTGGGTGCCCTTTCGATTGGCGAAATATTTTGTTCAGTTTTGGCGATGAAACCCCATTTCTGGTTACCATGAGAGTTTTAACTTGGTTTTAGCTTCTTGACTTTTTTTAAGTGAAAATAAGTCGATGTGCACATGGTCAAAGTCAAGACAATGTGCAATGACTAAGTTTGTGCAATTCTCCGATGTTTTTTAAAGTGAAAATAGGTCGATGTGTACATGGACACGGAGTTTGTGAAATTCTTTGACTTCTTATTTTGGTTTTGTGTAGCGGCCATCTTGAAATTGTCCCTTCCTGGCGCCGATCTTGGCATCAAAAAAGAATCTCCAAAAAACAAGGGGCACTCAATCGTAAACTTTTACCGAATGTTTTATTTCGCCAACATTACGTTAGTAAACCAGGTCCTTCTCTAGTCTAGTTTTTTTTTCTTTTTTTCCCCCACAGAAAAAGAATAGTTCATCAGAAAATATTCTTTCGACTATGTGTTATAGGTTTCTATAAACTGCAGTGTTACAGCATCCACTTTTTTCCCTTTATGTGTTCAGTTATAATTTTTCTGAAGAAAATGTTCATAATATTTAAAAATTTGTCATGATTAGCCGCATCTTAAATTATAAAACCGCGTATTTTAATACTAAAGCAACTGTTGTGATTAGTAGATTTAACTGTGCTTAATTAACTACAAGCAATAATTTACTGGTAACAGAAAAAGAGAACATTTGATACTTTGACATCAGAAGCATCGTTAAATAATGATCTTTTCTATACGTAAGACTTAAAACTTTTCGATTCATCTGCAAGCCCGTTATCGTTAATATGCATAGTATACAATCTTTAAATTATTTCTTAAATTATAATAAAAATATTATACTAATCTGAAGACTTAAAAATATTAGAGGAACCACAGAAATCCGACAATATTGTTCTATGACTTCATGCTTGAATTAAATACAAACGAAGGAAATCCACTTTGCGAAGAAACATATTGAACCAAAGGTATTAATTACGCCACCGAAGAATTATGCAAATATTCAGAGTCGAATACGAAAGCGTACCGGTGCGTATCTGCGGAGTAGCTGTTGTGGAAGGTATATAAGCGTATGACGGTTTTCGGGCGATTTGCGTGCTCGTACTCCTTTACGACATTTGCCATGTTTCTCGCAAGAGCTGGGTAAATTTTACAAGGTACCAAGTAAAAGGAATAAGTACGAATGTATGGGTAACGGAATGAGATGAAGAATTGTCGGTATATTGAAGGCAGGCCATTCGCAAGTGCAGATGGCTACAGAGCTCAATGTAAAGCCCAGTATCGCCTGCAATTTGTGGTAATAGTTTCACGAGCCTGGATCCATAACGAGGAGATCAGTACAAAGTCCACCAAGATCCATAACGACGAATGAGGATCTTTATCTGGTACTTTCAATGCGGCGACACAGGAATACTACAGCGTAACAGCTCTCACTTAAGCTGTATGCTCGCACTGGAACCCGATTTTCACAATCTACAGTTGCCCGAAGCCTTCATGAGATAGGGCTGTATAAGAGGTTTTCGAGGTATGCTAAGGTTTTTTTGAATTGTGAGATAGAGAAAGTTTATGGCATCGCGTGCGCACTATGTGGTTAATTACTGTTAGCTCTAACAATTGTAATTATTCAGCTTTGCAGGCTGTCGCTGCTGACACTTTAAATCTGAAGCGCCTTAAAGTTATTGAGCCAGGTTCTAATCGAGGGTTTAATAGTGTAGTCTTTGACTACTGTTCAACATATAATTTATCCGCCCAGTTGTGGTTATTGTAGCAAAAGAGCGTTTACTTTTTTCCCAGTTCTGTTTAAATAAAAGGGTTATAAGCTTTCTTGACGTTGTTTGTTCACGTTAACACGTTATTATTCTCAGATATAAGGATAACTCGCATCACTTTTGTAATAGGATTTAAACAGCGTTGCCAGATCAAGTGTAACTCTACCAGTTAAGCAAGCAGTATAAATTAGCAATTTTCAAAAGCGCAGTTGAATTTGAGTGGCAGAAAATCCCTACGGATGCAGATGGCCCTATGCAGAGGTCGTATATTAGAGACAATCAAAACTGAATGTCCGAACAATGCTACTTAGGCAGTCGATGAAGCTGCCAAAGCTCCAAGGAGCTTAAGGAGCTTTGTTTAAATGCTAATACGAAGCGTTTATAAATTTTCTCTGATAATTTGTGTTAATATTCATGTTTCTGTAGTTGAAAGAAGAGGAGAGGCAGATAGTGAGATCTGGTGTAAGGTCGAACACTTTGAAGCAAGGCAGTCAATCAAAGATGTCGCTCTTTACTTTGGCGTTGGTCATTCAGGAATTTCTCGAATGTGGAAACCATTCCAAACAAGTCAAACAGTTGTCTGTAGACCTGTGTTAGGTCCACTAATGGTTACCACACCTTCTGAAGATCGGTAAATTACTAGAGTAGCCAAGACGAATCTACAAGCAACCTCCAAAACGTATGGTTGCAGCGTAACGTACATTTTCCAGTACTGTGCGCCAAGACAACATTTTCCAGTACTGTGCACCAAAGAATTCACATGAAGAGATTGTACGTCCACGTACCAAGTGTTTGTATTCCACCGCCCAAGACTAAAGTGGCGTCGTCAACATGTCATTTCAATTATCTCAGATTGGCGCAATATCATGGCCCAATTTGTCTCACAATCAGATGATAAGCACGTAAGCCGCTGAAGAGAGCTGGGCACACGGAATTAGAGCCAGGACATCATCGAACGTCACGCATTCAGAGGTGGACATGATATGGGCTGGAATTTGAATGAAATGTAGAACCGAGAAACTTAGACTTAAATGCGGGTCTGTGAATGTGGTATCGAAATGAAGTTCTAAAACCCACTTTGACACTCTACGCTGTAGCAATTGGCCCTGATTTCATCCTTATTGTTGCAAATGCCCATCCCCATCCAACCAACATCGTTAGCAAGCACCTAAAGAAAGAGAACATTTCTCGTACGGGATGGCCACTGTATATAACCCCCTCCCCAATCTGAATCTCACTAAAAATCTTTGCGATACCTTCCAACATGCTGTGTCCGTTTATTTTCTTTACTCAGTCTTAAGCAGTTAAAAATTGCTCTAAAGGAAGAATTACCATTGCCATTATTTGCGATACTTAATCGCCTCAGCGAAAGCATGGGCCACCGCTATAAAGTTTGTGTGAAGGTCTGAGGTGGCCACATATCATATTAATGTAAGTTTTGTCTCAGCTTTAACATCAATTTTTAATAACCCAAATGGGACGTCATCAGAAAATTTACAAAAATTAAATACTTTTTCACCTTTGTACTTGATTTTTTTTGTAGCTCAAAAGGGCAATTTTTCCCAGAAGGGCAGTTAATTTCGTTTTGGCGCTTTGTGTTGAAAACTTAAACCCGTTGAATCACTTTTCAAATTGCTGCCACTAAATATTATCGCCCTGCATTATAATTAAAAAATTAAATAATGAAGAGTCTGCTTGAATGTATGTATGTCTCTCGTACTGTGAAAAAACAACGGTATCTAGAGACATCAAATTTTGAATAACGTGATCCCCCACCAAATATGGGCATCTGCAAGCCCAAATTTGGAATCTGGAATTTGTTTTATGATCTATTTCATATTTTGTAAAACTTTAGCGAATTTTTCATTAATAAACTCAAGGATTTCAAACCGAGCAATGGCAACACTGCCCGAAAAAGAAAAACATTTTTATCTCCAGGTCACGAGACTGTGCATCGGAAATTCTAAAGATATGCTCTTTTTAAATTATTCTGTGATATTGCTGCTGAAATGAATTTTATACAGGATATTTATACAAACAGGATATTTAATAAATAAAACAGGATTTTTACAAACAGGATATTTAATAAATAAAGGCAATACACAAAACGTTAAAAAAAGCCCCTTTGAGCGCAATATAAAATTTGATAACTTTCAGATTTTTTTTCATGCATAAATTAATGCATTTGTTAGCGTCACGTGCAATTTGGTGTTAATGAAAGCTTTGGGTTTCCATTTTTAGCACAAAACATGCTATTAGTCTCGACTTCAGATTTTGCTTTGGTTCACTATAAACGGCGGTTCTCTTTTCAGATTGTTGCCACCAAATATTATCGCCCTGTATTATTTTTTTAAAGAAATTAAATAATCAAAATTCTACGTGAACATCTACTAAACTTTAATGAGTTTTTGATTAACAAACTCAATGATTTGAAAGCGAGCAGTAACAACGCTGTTAGAAATAAAACATTTCTGTCTCCAGGATGTTAAACTGCTGCCATTAGGGAAAATGTAAGATATTTATCTTGCAGTTTTAATTAACAAACTCGGCTCTATGAAAGCATGTGTTCCTCGGACAGAAATAAATACTTTTATCTTCTACGGCACTGGTGTATTAGCATTCAATAAAGCCTAGGCTGCTTTAAAATTTAATCTAATAATGATAAACTAAACGAAATTAAACACAATTCTTAAGAATAATTTTTTCTGCTTCTTAATGTTTGATTTAAGTAAACATGTATTAAAAATCGTAAGATGTCTAACTAGAAATAGTCAATACTTTTATGAAATTACACTAGCTAGACTCATTAAAATCATGATATATTTTTTCTTTTTTATAGTAATCATTTTAGATGGGTGGCCGCGCATATAAAAATGCATATGGTAACCTCTACCACTCTATCCGGAATTCTAAAAATATGCTATTTTCAAATGTTTTGGGATTTTCTTGTTGAATTGAATTGTATGTGGCTTAAGGGGGGGAGACGTGATATTTAATAAATAAGGTTAACACATTAAAAGTTAATAACAAAACGGCAAAAAAAATTTTTTTGTTAGTCGTCTTACTAAGAAATTTGAATATTGAAATCATGAACTGAGAAAATGATGATTGAAATGATGACTGAAAAAAATATAGGATTGTATGCCAAAACTCAGCATCGCATCGCAAATTCTAAACATATGCTACTATGCAGCTATTATAAATTTCGTGATTTTTTTGTTGAAGGGCATGTGGCGCAAATGAGAAGAAAACAATACTTAATAACTAAACGAAACAAAAAAAAAAATCTGAAAGATTTCAGATTTTAAATTACGTCCAAAGGCGCGTTTTTTTAACGTTTCGTGTGCTACCTTTTTTTATTAAATATCATGTACTACGTACTCAAACCATAAAATTCAGTTCAAAATCAATATCGCAAAATCATTTTAAAATGAACATATCTTTAGAATTTCCGTAAGTCTCGTGCGCTGGAGATAAAAATGTTTTTTTTTTTCGTACAGTGTTGCCATTGCTCGCTTTGAAATCATTTAGTTTGTTAATCAGAAATTCGTTGAAATGTTACAAAACATAAAATCGATAATAAAGCAAATTTCAAATTCAAAATTAGGGCTTCCAGATGCCCATATTCGCAGTAGGATTACGTCATTCAAAATTCGATGGCTCTAGGTTTTATCACAATGCGAGAAACATGCATATATTTATGCAGATTTTTCATTTTTAAAAATTTAATGCAGAGCGATAACATTTAGTGGCAACAATTTGAAAAGTGAAACGGGCATTCAGAGTGAATCGACGCAAAATCGCAAAACGAAAGTAATAGTCCTTCGGGACTAAATCCCTTTGGACTAAAAAAGAAGAAGAAAAAGATTTGCAGGAGTGAGTGTATGAGCAGACTGGTAAACTGCCAGCCCAGCGAAAGCATAAAATCTCTTAACAAACCCTTTCGGGCGAACGTTAAAATGAGAATCCTTTCAGATTTTTTTTTTTTTTTAAAGATTGATATTATCATTGCGTGCTAAAATTTTGGAAGGCAGTGTATTGAACAACTAATTATATTTAAATGCAAAATATATTAAGACAAGAAAGAGAATTATAGAATAAATTACCTGAGATCAGTAGAATCTGAACATCTCGTCGAAAATAAACTGATGTTACCATTCTGTACAGAAATGCAGGTGAACAATGAACTAAATTTCTTAGCATTGGCACCCCTCAAGCAGAGACTGGCTACTTTTGAGTTCATCGCTATCATTTTCCGTGTTCAATAAAAACCTAAAAACCTATGAAAAGATGTTTTAAAAATAATTATGTTAAGACACAATAAACTAAATACTCAAGGTGAAATTAAGGAAAAAAATCTAAATTTCAAATTTTACATTACGCCCAAAGGGGCGTTTCTCCACCCCCCCCCCATTTACACATATACACGTTTCGAGAGCATTTAGGCTAATGTCCCTTTAGCTTTAAAAATTTTTAAAACCAGCATATGTTTAGAAATTTTGATAGAGAGTCTCGCGCGTTTGAGATAAAAGTTTTTTTTTTCCATTGCTCACTTTAAAATCGTTGAGTTTGTTAATCAAAAATTCTTTAAAGTCTTACAAAACATAAAATAGACAATCAAACAAATTCGAAATTCAAAATTTGGGCTTTCAGTACCCATGTTCGGGTGGAGGATTACGTTATTCAAAATTCGATGGCTCTAGGTGCCGTTGTTTTTTCCCAATGCAAAAAACATACATGCATCCATTCATGTAGATTCTTCAGTATTTAGTTTCTTTAAATGTAACACAGGGGGATAGTATTTGGTAACCACAATTTGAAAAGTGATACGCCGTTTATAGTAAACCGACGCAAAATGCCGTTTTGAGACTAATCGTCCATCTGGGCTGACGCTCCTTTGGGCTAAAAATAAATGCGTTAGAACCAGATTTTAAAAAGGAAAAAATACATCTAAAAAGTAAAAAGCAGTAAACATTTTTAAAAAATGGACAAAAATATTAAACAAATTTTCAGAACCAATATATCACATTTCGTTGTACGTTCAGCATAATGTGCATTGGTTATTTTACATATATCCTGTTTATTTCTCGTTCTGTTCAAGAAACAGTTTTTTTTTTCTAGATCGCAATTATTCAGCATTTCTCATACTATCATGCAAGTGAGATCTTCATGCTGACTTAACAACTCAACAAAGCAGCACTTCTCTAGAAATTTTAAAATCAGGTGTTCTGTTCTTTTTTCCGAGAACTTTGATTTTCAACTATTATTCTGTAATATTTTTAAAATTATGTCTGTATTTTATTATATTGTTGCGTGCGTACGCGTTCGTAATGGATTGAATTCACAAGTCGTTCAAAAGTTAATAAAATTTATTCTTTTCACACGAAATACAACAAAACACTGAAATATTTCCTCAGAGATATTCGTGCAATGTCACAATATCTCAAACGTCAAACAGAGCTCAATTCTAAACAGATAAAGTTAATCCAATCTCTCAGCGAATTCGCTACAATCAATCACAGCATTAAGTAAACAAACAGCAGTTCGCTTAAAACAGCTACAACTACAACTGGGCTGAGGTGTGTAAATTCGGCTTTTATAAACTTTTTTTTAATTATTCACTAGAATATTTTCGTAAAATCTATACATACCTCGATTTTCCTTGATGGCAACAGCAGTTAAGAGATATTTATTTATTAGATATTAACTGCATGCGCTCTTGTATTTTTACTTTTCCGACGTAGCTAAATCGTCTGAGTTGCACGGGAAAATAAAATAATTTTAATTACAATTCTAAATAAATAGCTAAATAAATACGAAATCCGTAACACTGCCCTTTTCCCAAGGACAGCACGTCCCGGGCAGTACAATCCCTGGACAGAAAGCCAAACTTACAACTAAGGCATCAATGCAATAGTAAGCATTACATTACAATAACAAAATAAACACTAATTGGAATAAGTAACTTTCAGCAAACTATCAATCGATCGCCAAATACAAATTAAATACTATCAAATATTAAATACAAATCAAATACAACAAATGCTATCAAATACTAAATACAAATCAAATACTATCAAATACTAAATACAATTCAAATAGTATCAAATACTAATTCAAATACTATCAAATACTAAATACAATTCAAATAATATTAAATACTAAATACAAAAAGGACCTTGGTCTTATACTATTTACAATTATATACACTACGTACTATGGCCATAGTAAGGAGCTAAGCTGTCGTAGTGGAGGACTTTAGGCTTAGAGTTCGATGACTTACGGATCCGAACCACGACGTCGTTCTGCCTGTTTAGGACTGTATACGGACCATCCCAAGGTGGCTATAGTTTCGGACAGAGTCTATTTCGTCGACTCGGATTCCACAACCACACCGTGTGTTCTTCGTTGAAACGATAGCCAGTAGCTCTCCTTTCGTATCCAGTCTTGTCCGTCGCCAAGTTGACTCGCTCTCGTGCAGAACGGTGCATCACTTCAAATCCGGCTTGGACATCTTGGATGTATTCCTCAGGCAATGAAGGCGTGTCTGCAGGGCGGCCAAACAAGACATCACAAAGCAGACGAATATCACGACTGATTAGCATCTGGGATGGAGAATTGCTGGTAGTTTTGGGTTTCTCATCGACTCTAGTATGATTTCGGAAGCTTTCTGAGCAAGGTCCTTCAGATGAGACGTCGGCGTTTCCAGCTGAAGATCCCTTCTGATGATCGATAGTCGTGTCCTCAGGTTCTGAAGGCACTTTGTTGTTTTTGAAGTTTAAGAACAACTTGTATTTCCTTAAAAAGTCCAATCCGAGTATGCAAGGATCTGCAATATCCGCCACATATGCTGTGTGATAGTAGGTGGCACTTCCAAAGGCAATGTTCACGTTTAACTTTCCATCTATGTAAATTTTCTCGCCGGACGCAGTCTGGAGGGTAACACAGGATGGCGTCCAAATCAGTTTGTCCTTAAAGTGTTGAGCTAATTCATTCCGAATGATGGTAAAATTAGCTCCTGTATCAGTGATCATACTGCAAGGAACTCCATCGATAAGCCCATTAATGGATAGTCCATTACTGAGCGAGAAATCTTGAGCGCTTTAAAACAGGCCTTTTTACTATCGTTCAATCTTCGCTCCACGTTATGATCATTAAATTGCTACCTGCGTCGTTGCTGGGAGATGATCTTATTTTCCGTACCTTGGGGTGTCCTCCAGTTCCTTCGTACATGGCCTTCAGCTCTGCAGTTCCAGCACTTTGGTTTCTTGTCACTCCTTTTCCATCTCATGGCATTTAATTGTCTGTTTATATCATCCGTCTAATTTTCCGTGCTCCGGATTGTTCGGCAGTTCCTTCGCATGTGCCCTAAAGCACCGCAGTTCCAGCACTTTACGGTCGGTTTCTTATCACTAATATACTGTTGCAAGGCATTCGGTTGTCTTGTGAAATCATCTAGGCTAGCAGCCATTTGATCCACTGGCTCTTGGATTTGCAACTCTCTGATTGGGTGTCGGTCTCTGTGAGTTGCTTGCTGGGTTGCCTCGAATTTCATGGCGTACACCAGAGCACTTTTTAAATTCTTCACATCAGCCATTCGCAGTGCTTTCTGTATTTCAGAATCCCGGATGCCGTCGATGAAGTATTGCAGGGACAGGATTTCCCTTGTTTCTCTGGTACACTCCGTAAAGGCGAGATGAGACAACGTTTCAACATCCGTGGAGAGCTCTTGGAGTGTTTCGTAGACTTCTGTTGACGGGATTTTAATTGAAGCCTACTGTAGTCTTTCAAACATTTCTCCCCGATGCGTAGCTCCAATGAGCCGGATAGAGCTTCGAAGTCTAGTCTCTGGTTTTCTAGAAGAGTCTGCAGAAAATCTGCTGCGTCTACTCTCAGTGAAGCAACGAGATGACAGGCCTTAGCTTGGGAATCCCATCCATTCGCATCTGCGACTATAGAAAACTGTGTCTTATACAATTGCCAGGAGGTCTTCTCATCATATGTCGATAGCTTCAGAGAGGGGCGAACAGTCATGGGTAAAAATTTAAAACCATCCGAATTGTTTCCTGCTGTCGCTATGTACTTCTTTAAGGCGTCAACTTCTTTGGCGACGGTAGCAGAAACCCTGTCATCAATTTGTTGTAGGACGACAGAAACTCTTCCTTCGATTAGTTGCTTCACAGCAGAAACTCGTTCTTCTATTTGTTCTTTCACCGAATAAACTCTTTCTTCAATGTGTCCAACTTTATTTTCAATAACGTTAATTCTGCCTTCCATAGTTTCGAATTTATTTTCTATTACGTAGGTAATTTCCCTTTTCATTTCCTCTTGCCCTGCTTCAATCTTTTCTTGAACAGCCTTCATTGCATCTTTAACAGATTCCTGAACAGCCTTCATTTCATCTTTAACAGATTCTTGACCAGCTTCCGCCTTTTCTTGAACCGCTTTCATCTCCTCTTCAACGGAATCTTGGCCAGCATTAATCTTTTTTATGCAGCGAAGGCTGCCATAAACTGCCTTAATTGTTCTTCCATTGCTCTAGTTAATGGCATTCAAATCCTACTTCTGACACTAAAAATTTTTGCGTGCGTACGGGTTCGTAATGGATTGAATCGACAAGTCGTTCAAAAGTTAATCAAATTTTTTCTTTTCACACAAAATACTGAAATATTTCCTCAGAGACATTCGTACAATGTCACAATACCTCAAACGTTAAACAGAATTCAATTCTAAACAGATAAAGGTAATCTAATCTCTCAGCGAATTCGCTACAATCAATCGCAGCATTAAGCAAACAAACAGCAGTTCGCTTAAAACAGCTACAACTGCAACTGACCTGAGCTGTTTAAATTCGACTTTTATAAGCTTTTTAATTATTCATTAGAATATTCTCGTAAAATCTATAAATATCCCGATTTTTCTCGATGGCAACAGCAATTGCGAGATAATTATTTATTAAATATTAAATGCATTCTCTCTTGTATTTTTACTTTTCCGACGTAGCTAAATCGTGTACTTTGGACGGGAAAATAAAACAATTTTAATTACAATTCTAAATGAATGGCTAAATAAATACGAAATCCGTAACAATATTTTTTGTGCATTAAATTACATCTTGCAGGGTAGTACCTCTACAATTCATTCTCATGCCAGTTAAGAGTGACACTAGCAATCTGAAGATCTCATCCTGTGCATTACGTTCTTTGACTTTGTCACTCTTACGACATTCTCTTTTCGTCCATTCGGATAATTGCCGTTGCACATAAATTTTAAAATCGTAAAAGGCTTTAGGGTACCATTATGATGGACTGATAAATACATCTTAATGTAGAAGAAAGAGGTTCCAAGAACTTTAATCAAGTATTTTTCAGCCGTCATTTTTCAGCAAATTCAGAGATAATTTATAATGAATCTAATAAAAATTTTTGTCACAAAAATTAAACTTTTTCCTTGCTGACTTCATCATTTGAAATTCTATATTCTCTCTTTTGAAGTTTACAGATACAGTTTTATACATTTTTGAATTCCCTTCTATTGTAATAAATTCCCTATCAGTAACTTCAAGCAAAAAAATTTTTATAGCTCAGAATAATCACTCTGTGAAGAATTATAGCATTCCCCTGCGCGTGCTTTTTTGGATTAGCTGAGCTTATTAAGTTCTATAGATAGATGTAAGTACATTGCACAACCTAGGGCTTTGTCGTATGAGGAAAGTTCCAGAAATGCGTGATGATGCCTGAAATCATGTTACTGTTGATAGGTCTACGTCGTAAAACGAACATTAAAAAACACTATGCGATTAACAAATTTTTGCAGTGAATATATACACATTGACGAACATTCAGCTACTATTGATAACTATACATTGAAAGCGGATCCTTAAAAACACAGTACTCAGTTTACAGCTCTTATAGTGACAATATGTACAATGACAAACACTCAGTTAAAATTAGATAGGAAGAAAAATCTATTACAAATGATAATTAATACATTAATATGTGAAAATTAAACTCTCGCATGTAAATAATATTTCTTTACGATGATTACCACAGTTTTACATTATGTCTATTGAAAGTTATTTAAATTCACACATTAACAGTTTGTGCACTGTGCTTTACCTACAAAATACTTTATTTGTAAATATTAACAATTACATAATATAACTGACATACATTTATAATGAAGAATTATAAATTTGTAGATGAAACAGTATAAGTATAGCTCATCTGATGGTATCGCGCTAATTATTTTTAAAGTTTGCTTGAGATGAAAAGAGTAATACTTATGCGTTCTTTTAGTCTTAAAGGCATTATTGGTCCATACATGACTTTTACAATTAGTAAAATTTCCGCAGATGGTTTCTGATCGTCTCTGAAATGTATCGAGGTCACCGGTCCCCCGCTTATGCGAAGATCACAAAATCTAAATCAAAAGCGATTAAGATAGCTAATGTAAGAACCCTGCACAGAAAGAAACTGTCAGGTCTGGTACTCCGCTATTAAGCTTTGCAATCATTTCTGCACTCTTCGTCCAGTGTCGACTTCGCTCCAGTTACGTTGCAATTGTTCCTCAAATTGCATTTTCATAGCTGTCCTCATATGTGAGATAGTTTGAGGTCTGTGTCATGAGAGGGAAGAATTCAAATAGGAAGAATCTGAGATTCAGTCTGCTATCCTTTTCAAATTTTACTATGCTTTGCAAATATGCGTGTGCGTACTTTTCCTTCTATTGTTCGGCCGACCAACGGCAGAACGTTAAAGTCGCTCGGTCGACCAACGGCAGAACGTTAAAGTCACTGAACACTAGTAGTTCGGTCCGCAGTTCAAATCCCAGTTAACGGACTGGCAGCATGGGCACTTTCATAGTTTTCCTCATGTGTAACGTGCATGCGAACCTGTTTCGCTTAAAACGTCCTCCAAGAAGGCATGCCTCCTCTTAAGCAGATAGTCCTTGAGTGCTTTGCCATAAAAATCTGCATAAATGTGTTTTTCTCGCACTGTGATAAAACAACTGTACCTAGAAGACCAAATTTGGAATTTGGAGCTTGTTTTATTATCTATTTCATATTTTGTAACACTTTAACGAATTTTTAATTAGCAAACTCAATGATTTCAAAGCGAGCAATGGCAACGTTGTACAGAAAAAACATTTTTATCTCCAGCGCGCGAGACTGCGTATCGGAAATTCTAAAGATATGCTCATTTTAAAATAATTTTGCGATATTGCTGCTGAATTGAATTTCATGGTTTAAGTGCAAAGAACATGATATTTAATAAATAAAGGTAACGCACAAATCGCTAAAAAAACACCCCTTTGGACATAATATAAAATCTGAAAGCTTTCAGTCTTTTTTCTTGTATTATATTCAATAAATATAAATAGTTAAGTTTTCAAATGAAATAAAGCTTTACATCGAATGTTTTTACTAACATATCTTGATACGTGTGACTGTACAGGGCTGCAAGCTTCACTTGGACTCACAGCATATTCTG
The DNA here is from genome assembly GCA_000611955.2 of Stegodyphus mimosarum. NCBI lineage: Eukaryota > Metazoa > Arthropoda > Arachnida > Araneae > Eresidae > Stegodyphus > Stegodyphus mimosarum. The sequence goes on along the minus strand of KK114143.1, from coordinate 14,650 downwards.
TATGAAAAAAATATATGTCACTAATCATACAACTCTTTTTCTGTCATAAGATGTCTAAAATTTATCGTTTCCACTGTAGAGACATTAGGATTTTTGGAAAGGAGATACCAAAAATGAACAATGCCCTCGCCAGGACTCGAACCACGGACCTGTCGAATACGCGCCGAGTCTGCTGACCATTACACCACAAAGGCATGCTGAGAAAGCGATTTCTCACCCTTTTAAAGGGCGACTGGGATTAGGAGACCCAATAGCCAAATCCTGGTGCTGGAGAATCATCAACCACAACCTTTCTTAGTTCGAGAGCCACTGTAAAGTCATTAGGTTATTTCGAAGCAGGAGAGATGAAAAATGTGCTATACCCTCTCCGGGACTTGAGCCACGGACCTCTCGAATACGCGTCGAGTGTGCTGACCATCACACCACGAAGGCATGATGAGAAGGCGGGAGAAGTACCTTATACCACATTTAAAAGACGGCACCGACAAACAAAATTTCCACTTTTGAAGTTTATGTTTAACAATCATTAAATAGCGAAATAGGCAACAATTGTAAGAGAATAAGTATAGTAACGCCTCATCAGTTTCGACCCCATTAAATCCGAACTTTGTTTAATACGAACAATCCCTAAGTAATATTAATTATTGTGTAACTTAGCGTTAATAGGAGAAATCGGTCATGAATGAATAACTTAATTGGAAAGCAAATACGAATACCTTGCGTTGTGCGGTGTCAAATGCATTGCAGGAACTCACAGCCCAGTTGGTTGCTTACATTGATTGCTTCAACCTAGGTGAGTCAATATTACGGCAAAATTTACGGAAGTGAGGCAATAAAAATTCATCTGTATGCTAGAAGTTTCCCTTACATAAAATGTACTGCGGATCATTATTTATGTTACGCATTCGCGTTAGACGTTTTCGTTCTCAAATGTGGCGGTATTTATTACAGCCAGCATATTTTATGGTTTGTTTTTACATTTTAAAATGAAATTACGTAAATGTATTGTTTCTAATTAGGTGCATTGTTTCTTTGTTACTCAAAAACACACTACGAAACGTTACTTGGGCTCTGCACTGTGTTAGTTTTTTATCTTTAATCGTTATGGGATAAAATTCAATGTCTTTATGTTTATTCCTTAAATTCGAATGTTTATATTACGTCACTAAAAAAAAGAAAACATAATAAAGCCTTCTTTTCATGAGATAATAGAAAAAATTGAAAAGGGAGCGAATGTGGCAAATAATAGGGACGAATATGGGATTTTAAAACAAACCTTGTTAGATTTTCTAAAAAACAAGAATAATTTATGAAACTTCATGAGAAATTAAATGTGGAAAAAATGAAACTGTCTATTGCTAGAATGTGTCTACCTGTAGGTCAATCTTTCGAAGGTACTTTGCATAAACATTTCGTTTAGCTTCGTTCAAATGAACTGGATATGAAAGGTCATCAGATATGTCTTAATTTAATGGCATAATTTGAAGTCAATGACTAAAATTTTCAAAGAATAATAAGCTTAAAAATTAAAAATTTTCATTTAACTTTCTAAAAGCTCTAAATTTCGAGTAATGTGATCAAAAATTTCCAAAAGTGCGAATTCCAAAATATCATTGAGAGTTCCTTTCTATTTGTGTCACATTCTATCCATAAAAGAATTTTCTGACCATCAATCGTTTACCGTTGGAGTATATATATATTTTACTGGAAGATTTTTGAGATTTTAACGATGTTTCATGTTCTATATATAACACTTTGACCTTTCACTGTACAAAATTTCAAAGTTTTTTTATATCTAAATGCATCCCAAATTCTAAGCTACAGTCATTTCTAATAATAAAGTCCGCCAGAAGGAAAAAATGATGAATCAGAAACTCAAATTCTAACAAAACTGAAAAGGTAGAAGGTGAAATTTATAAAAGTGTTCATGAAAGGAAGAAGATTAAAATTGCTAAAATAATGATACACGTTTTAGAATTTATATTTTAGCTTTAAATTCAAATTTTCAGAAAATGTGTTTTTATATCAATTTAAACTTTATAAAAAAGTGTTAACTAACGTTTTGACTGAAATTTCATGTTTGTTTGAAATCCAAATGCTTGTACAGAAATTCTACCACAAAACTTTTCACACAAATCATAGTTTAGGCCCTAAAAAATACGGGGGATAGTTGCACCAAGTTTTATAGGAACTTATATCGAACAGAGTTTTTGCGAACTTAAATTTCAAACAAATACTAAATCTTACTAAACATCCTTTACCCTTACTTCGATTGATAATAACTCAGTTATTAAAATCAGTATAACAAATACCCTAACTCAGGCCATTTGTAAGAATCATTTTAAAGGAAGAAAAAAGAAAAAAAATAATAATTTATTTTAAATGTTCCAATTTTACAGATAGTTAACACACAAAAAAATTAAACTGTTTTGGAAAAACATTAAGTTGAAATTTTTTTAGAAGGAGCTTGTCTGTGTTTTTTTTAATCAAAACATCGAAACAAAAATACTCATTTTCAATAGATTGAATAGTTCCAATCCTCGACAATATTTCAAACACAAAGTGATTCCGATTGTAGTCGTATTCCATTTCGTTTGATCCAAAGTTTCGTTAGTCATGACAACTGTAATACCAGTTAATCCGCATTAATGAGTTCTACTATAATGTAAAATTTGACAAAAATAATGCCTCAGAAATCGTGTCTGATATTTAGTTTATAGTATATTCCTTCTTATAATCTTCGAAGAATTTATTCAGTTTAACAAAGCAGCTTAATGCTTTAAATTTAAACAGTCACAGCCTCAAAATTTTAGGATGCATTTTCGTAGGAGAGGGGGAAGCTGGCCGTGCGAGTATGTGTAAAATTATCATGCATTAGGTCTGTTACAGGAAATCCGTAACTACGCAAAATTAAACCTCTTCTTATAATTCAAACTAATTTCAGTAATCAGCAGACTAAATCATAATGAATAACCAAGTTATTTTATTTAACTAAATAAAAATCACCAAACATACTTTTGATGTTCATTCATAACGGAGGATCTTACAATGGTTAATTAAGTATGACAAAGCAATTTTTGGCTATTTACCTAAAGAGAAATTTTTTCATGCATTTATTTCTTCAGAAAAATTGTGTCATATTTAAAAAACTCACCTAGTACCATATTAAACTTCTACGATTAAAAATCAGTTTTTCAATTAAATTGTACATTAACAGTTAGCTATAATTTATTCAGTTAAATCAAATGAAAACTAAGTAAAAGGAAATATGCCATCCTGAGATATCAATGAAATGCGGAATTCTAAATCGCTATTATGCTTATAAAAGCCTGATTTTCTCATCTTAACTAAACTCTACATGAAAGCAACTTCCTTGTAAAAAATTCAGTATTAAATTCACATGGAATAGTCTCAACAGACTTGCATAAGCAATTTGAAATGCTTACCTTCGTCTTCAAATCCAGAAACAGAGTTCTTCATTAATAAAATTAAATAACAATATCATACGTATTTTCTGTCACAGTATCTGAAAGAAAGCTGGTCATCAAACTGGTTTCATGCGGGGCTTTGCTAGAATATTTGCGTTTCAGGAAATTGTCTAACTAGGTCAAATACTTTTTGCTTTTAGGTCAGTGTACCGTTTTCTTTTTGAAAACAAATGTTTTATGAAGTTCTAGGAGGCAGGTAAATATCAAATTAAATATAAATGCCGATATTCTACTAATATAAAAAACAATTATGTAAGAACAGAAAAAGAAACACTCACTGGTTAACCTTCATTCATAAAATACGACGTAAGAGTTCAGACGTCTGATCTGTATGGAAATTAAGCTGAAAAAGAGGGAACGTGGCAGCGGAAAAGCGAAAATGCGCTTTCTCCTTGTATGACCAGTTAAGTAAATAATAACTGAGTAGAGTATTTACCTTCATTTGACGTTGACTCTCGCTTTAAAGGTATGTAATACCGGTAACAGGCTGCTGAATATTCAATAACCTGAAATACCGAAGTAAACATTAAACGCCATTTTCGGCCACGCAATTTATCAAAGATCAGAAGATCGGAAAGAATTACCCCCCTTTTTTTCAAGGAAATTTTAATTATTTTAACTTCAGCTTTTAGGTAAATTATAATTTTAAGTAATTAAATCAAACATTATAAACTAATAAACTATACAACCATTCAAATTTTTTCTCTGGTTAGTTTATTTGAATATGGCACAAGGGGTATCAGCTTACAGAAAGGAATACCCTCACCGAGGATTTTCTAAGGAAAACTGTCTAATATTCACGTTACTCACATGTGGAAAACCAAACATGTACCCAGTCTATTCGCTTAATTCATCCTCGAGAGAAAATACTAGTATTCAATAGTCTTTAATAGCTCAGGCCACTGGTAGAACCATTGTTATTATTATCATTACTATTATTGCTATTTTATTTATTTATCCATATTTACATATTTTTTGTTTTTATCTTCATTTTTATTTATTTATGTACTTATTTTATTTGTAAGAGAAGAAATGTAGTAATTTTCTTGAAATTTTTCGGATTCCAGATGCTATGGGAATAAACATTCTTATTATAATTTGTAGTGTATTTTATGTTAATTAACCAGTTATCATAATTTAAACTTTTTCTGTAATTTATCCTTTCCGTAGTCCTCAATAGAATTCAAATTTGTAGAGTATTTGTGTCGAGGGATTTGAATATTTTTATGACAGAGCTTTTGGCAGCATCGCCCGCAGTTTACGTTTGTCGCTCAGCTGTGACGGGATCACCAGTGAGTATTCCAGCTTTAGCCATTTCGATAGCCTATGTTAAAAAGCCCGTTTAAGATACTGAGAGCCAACTTAAATTAATCACTTTATGTAGTCTCCGAATGCCTTACTTTTAATTTGAAACTTCAGACTATATTCGTTAAAATACCCGAAAGTGGCGATGTTTTGATTGAAAGCGCGAACTGTGCCTTCAGTTAAAATTTAAGATTAAATAAAAAGGTTATTTAAACTTTCGTAAAGACTTTGTTATAGTTTAGATGAAGCATTAACTTGCTTACTAGTCCAATAGGATCAGTAGGACTGATTTAATTTCTACACAATTAGGACTCTATAATTGATATAGGCATGGCTCTCAGCAGCTATGCCTGGCAACAGCGTTACATTTAGCCTGCCTTCCCCTTCCCCCACATCACTTCAAGTTTCAGCGGAATCTCTGCTGTAGACGGAATCGATTAAGCTGCTGAGTTTATTTTTTCTCATCCCCTTATAGTTGAAAGCAAACTTGATGACAAAGAAACTTTTCTTCTTACGCAACTCATTACGCATTCTGCTATGAAAAGCCGATAAAGTTTGTACCACCGCGAGATATTTTTTCCTTTCTTATGACTAATAAATATAACTCTATATTCTAATTGTGTTCCTTACATATCACGGTGTGGATTATTCTTTAGCAGTTTTTTTTTTAGAAAGCTTACAAAGTCACTCTCTATTACACTCGGTTGCAGAAACTCAAAAGGTTGCGACAACACCACCGCATTGCGAGGTCAAGCGTTAAACTGGTAATATCTGCTATGTGAACCGGATAGTGAGAATTATAAATATGAAGTGCTTAAAGCTGCACTGGTGAGGGAATTCTTTGTGGATAAAGATAGGATGAAATTAGAATCACAATTTTATGGTAACTATTAGACAAATGCGAATGAGTTGAGTGATTTTATTTTGAGAAACGTACAGGTGTTAAAATTTTCGTATAGCAGGAAACCAGATGCAGAAGTTAAAAAATAACATTGCCCGCCTTGTTGCCGCATATGCAAAATTTTATAGAACTAAGAAAATTTGCTAAGTTACAACAATTATTTGAATTATCTGCGAGGTCTGAAAGTCAGCGTGTTTCAGCAACGGCAACGAAATCAGCAAATATTTTTGGGTTTGTGCTCCTATTATGGAGCATTCGTTAAAGATTTTGCACGTATAACAGAGCCTTCATTGAACTTGAAAAGGGAAAAACTAGATTTACTTTGTCCGCGGAAGGGAATTGAGAAACTTAAAGATGCATTACTGCAAGCTCCGTCTTGAAATTTCCTATATCGGAGGGCAAGTTCCAAATCGCCGTGGTCAGATGATAGGTGACGGAAAGCGGAGACTCCTAGCCGCTACCGGATGTTACCAATAATTGTCTCCGCTATTCCATCAGGAGTTTATTGCTACAAAAATAAATTTTGATATGGCCAAACGAGGGCTGAAAGTACATTAGTGATGTAGTACAGATTTGCTTTTCAGTACATAATTAAAAGTTTCATCTTACAAAAGTTAAACACGTTTTGTAATTAAACATATAACTCTAAAGTCCAATACATAGCATATTACTAATAAGTGTAGTTCAGTGAATGTCCTCGATTTGCCTAGTGTTGTTGATAGATATAATGTCCCACTGCCGCTATGAATTATATTATTCTGCAAATTTTATTAATCGCCGTTTGTTTGGTGATTATAAACCTTTTATATGCATCAAAGTTGTTCGTAGGAAGACGCAGATGAATTTCCGCCGGTAGGTTTGTCCACAGACGCAGTCTGGGATATTAAAACGATAGAAGTATGTTGGAAACTTATCATGGCCAGTAATATAATTGGTTACTTCAGACATGGTAATTTGACATGCTGGTGAAACATTCGACATGAAACCATATGTTCGTCTCCCTGTGTCACCAAAATGGCAACTGGAATGGGAGTGGTACCCATTCCATTTGTCATTTTTGGATAACTTTGCCCAGCAGTTCCCACTACAGATGTGATGATCGTGCGAGAACATTAAGTTACGTTGTGCTATTACCTCTAACTGCTTCATTGGCGACCATATCTGCTGTTTCATTTCCCAGTAGCCCGGCATGTGCTTTTATCTAAGTAAGACGTATGCATGCAGAAATATTGCTAAATAGATGTCACCGTATTTCTATGATTAAAGATGAGATGCGATAACAGGTCAGAATTGTGACTAATGCTGAGATACTGTCAGTGCAGATCATTGTTTTCTGGTCCTCATGACCATTGCATGCTGCATAGCTGTTGTAATGGCGAGCGCTTCGATTTGAAAGATGTTAAAATGATTGGTGTAACCTTTCCATGTATATATAATACAATCTGTCGAATGTAATGAGAGCCCTTTAAACTCTTTCTTCAGTTTTGGAGTCGTGATTATAGATAATAGTGCGTACTCACCGTGGAATATAGTTCCTTTTGTTCTTTTTAATCGTAACTTGCCCTCATTTTCCTCTTAAATTAAAATGCTCTTGCAGAATATTCCCTTGATGTTCATATTGTAAGCGGCTGTAAGTAGTGTTATTGTAGGTTATATCCCTTCTGAGTTCTATAATTCTTGTATGAACTGCCTCCGATTCTGGTTTTATATGGAGTAGGATCAGACCTGCCATTGCGACAGTTCCATTTGCTTTGCACCAATTACGCGTAAGTGGACGTTGAAGCATTAGAAGATTTCTTTTTTCTGTCTTCCATTGGTTGCTACCAGATTACAACGGTATACAGCTAGAATAAACGTGGAGAAAGAAAGGCATAAAATGGACATGCAAGAAGACAGGGCATGCTTCGTAGGCCATTCTGAGCATTAAATAATCAAGTTCATCCGGTCGCTGAGCTCTTTTCTTCCGGAAAGCTTGGAATAAGTGTTTAATATTTTTTGTCGAGAAGAGAATATCATGGTTGATTGTTGAGGCGATTGAATCTGCTCTGACAGGCTTTGGAGCTGAAGTGTCTTCATTTGGATCATTTTCCAGGAACACAGTATTTATCCTTGTATGAACTGCCTCTTATTCTGGTTTTATATGGAGCAGGATCAGACCTGCTATTGCGACAACAGCATTTTTTGCTGTTGTTCCATTTGCTTTGCACCAATTAAGCGTAAGTGGACGTTAAAGCATTAGAAGATTTATCTGTCTCCCATTGGTTGCTACCAGATTACAGCGGTATAGAATAGACATGGAGAAAGAAAGGCATAAACTGTCAATGTTGACTGTTGAGGTTGAGTCTTCTCTAACAGGCTTTTGAGCTGGAGTTGCTTCATTTGGATCATTTTCCAGGAGCACAGCATTCAGATGAATAGTTGTATCATAAGAAACATAGTTAGATAAGATATCAGAGTCTGTTTCTTGTAGGTATATGCGCATGGGCTCAAAACTTGATATGTTTGCAAATTTGTATAGATATCATAGAGTTGTAGTTATAGAAATTTCGCCCATTAATTGTTGTTAGTGACGATATCACGTGTGTACTGTGCTCTCTCTTTTCTACATCTATTGAGGAGCTGGTGTTTGGAGTTGTCTTTTGTTGCTGTTTTTAGTCTTCTCCTTAGGGCTGTGCACTTTAAGTTTTGTTAACGGAGCTCTTTTGTCTACCAAGTGACACTTTGTAACTTTTTCACAGCGTGGTTTGGGAGGATTTAGTTGCAAATTAATTAGCATGATCTTTATGAGTTTATCTGTGAATGTCTTTAGGTCACCTGGGGTTATTGCAATTGTATAGTTTTAGTTCTTAACTGGTGAGGTAGAATGCCTGCTTCGTCAAATCGCTGTTAATATGTTGATATTGATATTAAAGTGAATGTATTTGTGATTCATAGCGATTACGACCTCTATGACTTCCCAGTCTTAATGTAGTCCAGGGAATAATAAAGTAATGAATACTTTTCACTACTTTAATACTGTGTAAAATCAAGATCGACATAATTGATGCTCATTTTAAACTCACTTAAGGTGTATATAATGTAAAAATAGGGTTTAACTTAGGGTTTATATAATTTAACTGAAAAATGAAATTATCTCAAAAATCCTGTAAGTAAATTTCAGATATCTGTGAATTTTATGACTTGAAATTTGTGTTTTAATTGTTTCAAAACATGAAGCAAAATTAGCATGCAGAATAAGGAAATCGAGATTGTGATCTGAAGACAATGAGGTTAATGTTTAAATGTGAAACGCATAATTGCTATTTATTATTTTATCAGAGAACTAATAAGCTGAGTAAAATTTCTGAGGAATTATTGAATACTCTGCAATTTCTACCATCCAGATCAAAAGCTATTTTTCAACATGCTCTGAAGTCTCTGATCTTAATTTGGTAATCGGTTTCATCCCCTTCGCAATGTTAGTCGATTTAATAGCATTTTTTCTCACAATGGTAGACCACCATCGTATTTGGCATACAGTTTACTATACCGGAGTTTCAAGTATTCATGCCAAATTCATATTTTTTAACAATCTATTTTTTTTCACATCTGTATGATTTTAACCACTTTCTTTGTTGCTTGACTCTTCTTATTAACTTTCCTGAAGCTCATTGTTAAAGAATTAAAAAAAACCTTTACGCAAAGATATACAAAATCATTTGAAGATTCATAGTTTTAATGCAGGCTGTTAACAGAATAGTAGCAGCAGGCGTACTGGTGCTCATGGCCAGTCGCAGCATTGGCTCAAAAGAAGTGAAGAGCAATCATAACTCACCGAACTCGAATCGTATTCGCCACAAATCTTATATCAAAAAATTTTTTTGCATCCAAGCAGGACCAAGTTAGATGTATTTCAAAGCGGACTTATGCTAAGGTACCACTGTATATGAAAACCAGAGTGTATTCATTTAATTTCTAAATGGAACATTTCATACCTAATTAATTTTCTTCTAAGAAACAAAATTCCGAATTTTTTTCCTATGTGTAATATAAATACCAGCTATTTTTCTTAGAAAGTACCCTTTGAAGGAATTCCTTCCCATAGGAGCATAGCCCCCTTATGCTTTGCTATATTTAATTAAACAAATTGGTTAAAATACATTGGTTAGCCTAACGAGTCTTACAGTCGAAATCTTGTGCAAGTTATTATGTTAACAAAATATCCCTTCAGTTTGCCGTCCATATGATATAGTGGTTAGGGAAGTCGACTGCGATACTAAAGGGCCCAGACTCGAATCCCCGAGAAGGCATGGTTGTAACTGTGCTTCACTTCAAAGGAGGCAAAGGTGGTCCATCTATTAACTGCCTCCATAACAAGGTGACCACCACTTCTAGCCTTAGCAGGGGCCAAGCCGAAGTCGGCTGAGTGCCCGCCACTGGTTAAAAAAATATCCCTTCAGTTTAATGCTTCCACCTTTTTTTAATGTAGTTAAATAGTGTGCACTAAATGGCATATATATTACAGGGATTAAAATCCAAGTAATGGCTTAGAAGAACCTGGAAATATGAGCAGCAGTTATGTATGCACGGAGTCTTTCGTTGCGTTACGTCTTTCTGTCTGTTATTACACACAGAAAACCTTGAAAAGAAGAAAAGAAAAATGGAATAAGAAACAAACTATTTCTAGCTTTGGCGCACAAGGGTCAGATCAAGTTAATTTATATTTTAAAAAAAGTACACTCCCGTTTATCAAGTCCCTGTCCCAAGTTGAACAATTTTTATTAGTTTAGTCTATCTATAAAAAAAATTGTTTTTACACCGAATAAAGTGTTTGCTAAACTTAAAAGAAGAACAAAATAAAATTTTAAAAATTTCCATTGTTATTTACAAACCATTTCCTAAATCAGTTAATTTTATTTTACAAGATATCTTAAAATATAATGCAAATAAATTTACTCAATGTGAGTTTTCTTATTGATAAAATTTTGTACATATAACATAGGCAATATTATATATAAAAAATAAGGAGGGAGAGATGAAAGTCTCTCATTCTAGTTGTCCGATTGATGAAACTCGTCTCAGATTTCATATTTAGAAATCAGGACTAAAAATGCATATTAAATTTACGTACAGCATAGCCCTGATGTTCGTATTTTTACAAAAAATCAGACTTTTTCTGAACTGTCATATCGGCTTCTTTCCATACTTTGATTCAACGTCTAAAATTTTGCCAAAATACCAAGTTTTATAAAAACAAATTATCATGAACAGTTTTTTGCAAATAGCACTCAGAATTTAAATCTTGTATTCTTAACTGATTTTAATTTATATCTGATAATACTGCTTTTTTCATTAAGTTTTAAATTTTTAAATATTCTACAACAACATCTAATCTACAATTAAGTTTTAAATAATCAACATACTCTATCCAAATAAAGCTCCAATATTTTATCTAATTTAATTTTAAAAACATTTTATAAATTTTTCAACAAAAATTGGATTGTAATTTATAAAAAAAAATTTGCTTACCATCTTAAAGTAAATATCTTTCAGGAATATTTCCATAAAACTGTAACTTTTTATTAAGAAATATCTAATTAGACTTAAAAATGAATTAAACATTAAAAGTGCTTAGCTATGGTTTCAAATTTGGCATCGGATTGAAGGCGATATTAAACCAAATATGTGCGTGGTTCCGTTCAGATTTTTTCATTAAGCGCTTACTGTCTTTTTTTCATTTTCAAACGAAGTTTAACAAATTGATTTTTAACCAGTGTAATACTATTTTACATATTTTGTTCTAAATATAAGTCAAACTAATAATCTTCCCAAAATTAAAAATATATTAAAATTTGTAAGCATATTATTTAAAGAAATGTAGTACTTGATTAAAAGCAGAAATTTTGTTTACCTCTGTTATACTGTTCGTAGAAAGGCCGATGTCGAATTCGTGGAACATTCAAAATGACTTGCAACATCAAGAAGCTGTGCTTCTCGAAACCGCATGTCTTGAGCATTAACTAACGACAAGTACTTTATTACGCTTCTCTTTCTAATTGTGTCAGCTGCTGAGTCATTATTTCACTTGACAATTTCGCTATGTGAAATAAGAAGTGTTTTGTATTTCAGTGGAAAATTTATTTTTTATTGCTACGATGAAAATTCACGCACATATGGATTATTATTGGGTTCTACGGACACATAAATACAATTATATTTTTTTGCAAATATGTTTTAGTTACTGAATCACATATACACAAAAAAGATTAATAAACTTATTTTAAAATAAAAAGGCTTAATATTTTCACTAAAAATAACAAAGATAGCAAACGCACAACACATTCCTGGTTTATAAGAGAGATATTACTTTAAAAAATAAAGCTTTAGTTTCTACTAACGTTACCGTATCAGTTAAAGAATAATAATAATAATAATTACAAATATCTGCGAAACCAGAAAGAAATGCGATGAAGCATTATACCACGTCTTGCAGAATAATGAGAATTTTTCTTTTAATTTCACATTTCTACTACTGAACACTGATATTTCAATCAGTGGCGAATTCATTAAATGGCCAGCCAACTGTTGTAGGCGAAAATATTGCAGACGAAAACATCACGGAGAAAACAACGCAAGGCGAAAACGTCGTCAAGCAAAAAACATCGTAGAAGTAAAGAAAGCAAGGGAAAAAACATTACAGTTGTAAAATATCGTCATGCAGCGTCGTTGAAAATAAAGCGGTTCAATAACTTCGCAGTTTAAAAACATCGTTATCATACTAAAAAACAAATCATGGTAAAAAACAAAGCAAATCGTCGCATGACAATAACATTGCAGATTTTTCAAGCTTGTAGAGACATCGTTGTTTAAAGTAAGACACATGAAAAATAAGCAATGCCCTCGCCGGGGCTCGAACCTGTACCTCTCGAATGCGCGTCGAGTGTGCTAACCATTACACCACGAAGGCATGCTGTAAGGACGGAAAAAATCTCCCTTTTAAAGGGCGACTGAGGATTAGGGCACCTTAAATCCTGGCCGTGAAGAATCATCACCCACCACCTTTTTTAGTTGGGGCGCCATTGTAGAGTCATTAGGATTTTTTTGATGCGGGAGACGTGAAAAATGAGCATTGCCATCGCCGGGACTGAAACCTAGACATCTCGAATACGCGCCGAGTATGCAGTGACATCACGAAGGTATGCTGTACGGAAGGAGAATATAGCTTAAAAGTTGTAAATGCACATTCGCATAAAGATTTGTGAGCTCAAGAAGAACTAAGGAATATTTTTACTTTTATTTTTTTTGAACTAATAAATTTTGCTGAAAAATTAAGAAGGAAACGTAAGCTGTCAAAAACTGAAATTGAGTAGAAAATTAATGCTCTTTATAGGATTTAAAAGAACTTTATAATTTGATAATTAATTAACAGAGATAACTACACACAGTTGCTCATCTGTCTTTCTCTAATCTTTTTTAGACTACTTTTCTATGAAAAATAACCAATAAAACTTCATAAAAGTTATTGATTAATTAATTAATGTTATTAATTAATTATATAAGTTTCAAATTCTATTAACTGTTATACTTAGCATTATGCTTTACTCATTTTCAGTGTTTGATTGCTTAAGCTTCCTTCTTATATTTTCAGCAAAACTTTATTAGTTATTTCAAAAATATGAAATATAGAAGTAAAAATATTCCTCATTCCTTCTTCCGTTCACAGATCGTTATGCGAATACGGGAATTTTTAAGCTTGAAAATACATTATTGGAAAGTCAGACAACAAGAATCAGAGTAGTGTGAAACGGGGGCTTCACCGCCAGGATCTCAAACTTGCAGGCGGATTGCGGATGAGCCCGGAAGCAGGTGAGGCGGTGCAAGTTGGGAGGCGGATTGCGGATGAGCCCAGAAGCAGGTGAGGCGGTGCAAGTCAGGAGGCGCAGTTTGATTTAGTTGATAAGGTGTCGTCAACTTTGATAA
>KK114142.1:61489-99788 GCA_000611955.2 Stegodyphus mimosarum | reverse complement strand
CGGTTCAATGTTTAAGGAGATAAGCTTGTAGATGAGCCCCTCATGCCAGACGCGGTCGAAAGCGACGGGAAAGAAAGCTGAGTAACGACTTTTTATACTCTCGGGTAGAACCACACGCGAGGAGGCAACGCCATCTATCGGCAAAAATAATCATCAAGAATTATGTTAATAGAATTTTAAAAGCGCTAGGAAGGAGTGGATTAGATTTAAAATCGTTCACTAAACTTGCTAAATCTTTGTGAATATGCAAAGCCTCAAGAAAATCCAATTCAACAACGGAAGAAGCTTTTTGGATAATTTTTGCAGATCCAAAGTCAAAATTATGATTAAATTTCCAACTATGATACGCTATTGAAGCTTGCCTTCGAAATCAATTGAGTGTTTTTTAGTAAATGTACGCCAAATACAAGGTTGTTTCAGCGAATTTGATTGCCACATTGGCGTGTTTCTCTTTTATTGTAAACACACACATACACACACAAAAAAAAATCATTATGCAAGGTAGTGAGAAAGAGATTATATGAATTATAGTTACATCACCAAAGCATGCTCCCCAAGGAATACTTATCGATATTCGAAATAAATTTTCCGCACATAAGCAAAAACAAAACTAGATGTTTATAAGACATATTACAGTTTCTTCTACCATCGCTTTTAAAAATCAGAAACTATAATTTTTTTTTTGCTCTTGTAGTTGTATTTCCTGAATAAAATGTTCTATTCCTATGATACTGTTAGTGTTTCGTTTTCACTATACTACATATATGTTATCGGCAAAGTTTGAAATCCAGTACTCTAGAGAATGCCTAAAAGTAGCTGGCAATGTATGAAACGATTCATATTTCACACATTTCCTAGGCAATCTATAGAATGCCAAATGACAAACCGGCAAAGTATGAAATACGCTTTTGATTTATTTCGAAGAACCGAAACTACTTATCATAAGTTAGTAAATGACGTAAAAAAGCCAAAATGACTGCTAAGAAGGAACCACGAGACTAATGGCTGCTGATTTGCTAGGATGTGATGTTTGTGGAAAACGAAAATGCCTTCACTCACAATGTTAAAGAAAGCGTCAGTACTATACAGTATTCCATCACGGACGCTGAGTTATTTTCCGTTAGAAGTATTTTCTGAAATATTTCAAACGTCTTGAAGTATGCTTCTGATACGCGATCCACATGGACAACGTGACAGAATGTTGTGAAAGAATTTTCAACCAAGTGTAAAAATGTTACGTGTAATAATATTGAACTCTACAACTACCATTGTGAGCCCTGCAAAAAAAAAAAAAAAAAAAGGTATTAAAAAGGACATTGATGTGAAACTTATGATTGTTTCTTAATTTAATTTCCGCTTTCAGGTAGATCTTATTGATTCCCAGTCTCAGCCAAATAGAAAACCTAAACTTATTATGTTGTATCAAGATCATCTCACTATTTTATTTTACATATTTCGAACAACAGCTTTTTAATGGCACTTTTTTATTAATTTTTCAACATAATATTTGCATTTTTGAGGAATGAACGTCTTTTAAATAATAGCCTTATCATAAACTTTTTTCATACTTTGCCTAAAGAGCATTTGTCATTCTATAGAATGCCTAGGGAAAGTATGCAATAATTTCCCATATTTCATACTTTGCCTAAAAACGTCCCGCATTATACACAATTTAACGAGGCATTCTACAGAATGCCGGCATTTCATACTTTGCCGGTAACATATACATCACATCTACCGATTTTCATCCCATTCGAGCAAATCCTTCTTGGTGTGTTGATTTTATGTTATAGCGTGCATAAAGGCAGAAATTTCCAGAAACTAAACTCCACCCTCCCCGGAAAAAGAAAGCAAGCTTAATAATTATTTTCTTAATGTTAAGAGAACAAAATGGTAGGCCATTGCGCGAAATGATGTAGTGAAATATAAATTAATTTTTAATACATTTTTTTATTTTACTTTTTGATTCTCTTATGAAATTGTTTGACAATATGTATGTGTTTCATATTAATACTCTGAATCGTTAAAAATTATACCAGATTTATATGCCACAGAAATTTTCAGGACTTTTTAAGCAGGGTCACATTCACCCTTGATATATGCATGATAGAGTTACATTAATACAACCACCTCCTACATTTGACAGTGGCACTAAATAAGCATTGAATAAAGCAAATATCAAAAGCAGACTTCGTGAGTATATAAAATGTATTGTACATTTCGGACAACAATTCAGTTGTTATCATGAAAAACTGACAGATTTATTAAACATACAAAGCAATGATTATTAGCTTTCAGGCCAAGGGCATTACCATTTCAGAAGCTCCACAATGTGAATTTTCTGCATACTACTTTGACAAAACTGTGCCACGAAAGCAAAATGGCATTATACAAAATAAGTGGTATTGTAATTTGCAAAACATCACAAATTAGATGGAAGAGGTATACAATATACGCAATGCTGCACTCCGGCTGATGAATATGCTACAGTGTATAACTTATTGAAATTGTTTTCAAAATGACAGTTTAGCAAATCTTTCTGTGTATAGGGTTCCATTGCAAATGGATAGTAACAACAACCAATGCGAAGAGACTGGAATTTGCCTGGCAGTGCTACCAGTGTACCTTCACTAAAGAATCCTATTCCTATTCACTAAAGAGTTCTAATAAAAGTCCCTTTCTCTGATAAATCCCATTTTGTTCTTTACTGGATGGATAGATGCTGGTGCATATGCTGAGAAACAATGGGGAACAAATGCTTCTTAACCATTTGTGGATCATTAATGCTGGTGACAACATTATAGTCTAGGAAATGTTTTTGTGGTATTCATCGAGTCCACTCATCATTACGGATTGCTTTTACACATCCATACATACAGATTTGTTTTTCAACAAATGAATATATCATTTTACACAACAGCAGGGAACACACAGCTAGGAATATACATGGGTAAATGGAAGAGCACAAGTAAGACTGTACTTCCTTGGGCTGTAAATTTCCCAGACTTAAACCCAGTCAAGAACTTAAGGCCTATATAATTAGGTTGTTCACTCTATGGATACTCTACTATACTCACTCCAACAGCTGTCAACTGTACTGCAGTCAGCATGATTCCACTGTGAACACTTTCCAGGACTTTATTAGATCTTGTTCACACTGCACATTATGAATATTATAAATATTAAGATTTCATCATATTAATGTGACTTCACTGCCTATACATTATACATACATACATTATTTCCATGATTAAAATTGCTATAAATTATAGAATAATGTATAAAATTTTTTATTAAAAATAAAATAGTAAACAGTGCTATACACAATAATGTTAACATACATAAGTGTTTAAAAGTAAACCATTAAAAAATTACTTCTGATTTGTGAAACATTAATTTTCTATATGCAATAATAACTATTCAGTTCATAAGATTCCTACTGATTGGATTTAGAATAATCACTTGCGGAATCAGTACATTATATTAAATGCGCTAGAGCAGTTGTTGTTGAAACAGTTCAATTTTATTTTTAATGAAATCTGAAAGAAATGGAATTACTGCAAATTTTATAACAATAATCAAATTCACAAATTAAACAGAAACTTAAAATTTTGTTGTTTATGTACTTACAATTTTGAGAATTTGTTTAATTCCATAAAATATTAATGATTTAATACAGATGATAAAAGAAACATATAATACTTAAAGTTTTGTCAAGCTGGTCAATTTATAAAAAATTACAGAAATATTCAATTCGGCTCCTATGGAAAATTGCCATGGGAAGAAAGGTCTCCTCAACACCAGCAAATTCATATTTACACATTAACATAACTTGAGAACAAGCACTGACGCATAATGTTTGAGAAGATATGAATTTGCAAATTTTTACTACATTTTTAGTCAAGAAATTTAAATTAAAAATGTACAAATAGTGGCAGTTGTAATTTTTAAAAAAATTTTTTGATTTAAATAGAGAGATATTTGCATATATGACAAAAGCTGGATTATACTTTTCCAGTATACAAATTTCAGTATTATTCCATTACAGAGGCATGAGTTAAAAATGCACCACATTTCTTTTGCCACCAATTACTGCCAAGTATAAAATTATGAAATAATAATAAAGTTCAAAAGACTGAAAAAAATTATTTCTGGAAAAAATAAATTTTTTATGTTTTCTTAATTCTTAAACAAAGTGAAATTTCATTTTTAATTTTTTAATCTACAATATTCCACACATAAATAAATAACAAAACAAAAAGAATTTCAATCTAAACAGATGGTATAAAATTACAAATATCATCCAATATTGCAGAAAAAGTTTGTTTTTGAATATAACTGACGTCACATAAATTCTATCAAATATGACTCTAAATGGTGCGAGCAGTGCTCCCCTGACTAATTTTTCCATTTAACACTACCCCACAATTGCTCCACAGTTTGGGTATCACAATCAGTTTCAGAGTCTACAAAATTATAACTATGATTCACAGTGGAATGGGCATACTCAGCATTTTTTAGCTATCTTTCTTATAGCTTTTCCAGTAGTCTGAAGATAAAAAAAAAAATACTGCCATCCGTGAGCAGTCATCAATGTTGTAACACAACGATCAGAAACGGCGACCAGAAAACATTCTTTGCTTTCCCGGCATAAACCTTAAATACCCATTGCTCTGGAAGAACACGTCCAACGTCGATTTTTCTTTTTGTGAAGAGACTTTGCAATAGTTAATCCAATCTATTGTTGTACTGATTACTGAAGTTGGCAAAATCCAATCAACGTCAATTCTTGATACCACACATAGATAAAACAAAGGCATTGAGGAAAGAAAGACGTGAGCCTTCAAAACCATGTTTTGATTCTGAATCCTTTTTTTTTTCACAGCAAGAACGTACATAATAACATCGTATAAGAGCTTTGTGTGAGTCAAAAGTTAACTTCATCAGATGATTTTGAGAACAAAGACTTTTGCTATTGTTCTGAAAGAATCTTATGCCAGCCTCTTCGTCTAGGTAACTGCAAAATTGTGTAATCCATATTAAAAAAATGGCAAAATATGGTAAAAAAATAACAAGTGATGATATATCAAATAAGAGCTAGAAATCTTAAGCCACGATATTTGAAACCTAAACAAAAATTACTCAAAATAACGAGTGACAATATTTCAAATGAAAACCAGAAATTCTGACCCACGATATTTCAAATGTTAAATTCTCGAGCTACAATATTTGGCATGTTGTTGTAACATTGTATTCTCATTTTTTATTCATTTTTAAGTGAGGCCACTCTAACAGAATAGTACCCAAATATCGAAAGTGGAATTGATGCATCTGTTTTCCCATTATAACCACACAAGAATTGCACATAATTAAAAACATGTGTACAGCAGAACACGATAAAACTGATTATTGGTTAAACTAATTGATGGCATAAGGGATTAGATTATTTTAAAATTTTGTTTCATTCATTGCTAGAAATTATAAATTACAGTTTTTATGCAAATTTGCAAAGCGTATTATGCCATTGAGTAGTACTGAAGAATGAATTGAAGATACTTGAGTTTAAATAATTTTTCATCAATATTTTTAGGTATTTTGCTTATTTCTTATTCTGTAATAGATGGATGGTACAAAATTTTAAAACTTTGTTGCATCCCACCATGGAAATTTTTTTATCATTTTTTTGGTGTAGCTGTTCTTTTGTGTAGCTTGGAAACTGTAGTTATAGTTGGAAAACATATAAATGATTCACCTTTTTCACAAAATGACTTAGCTTTCGATAATGAACTGTTGATTTTTTTAAATGCTAAAATTAGATTTCAAGGAGTATTTGAAGTAAGTTTCATTGGTACTACTTGATTTTCATGAAGATACGGCAGCCATAAACAATATCCAAGTAATTTAAATTGTGCCATTTTGATAAAGGGGACCGTGAAAATCAGGTAGTACAATTTTTTAATTTTTTTTATTCCAATTATCATTGTTACAATTTTTAATCTTTCCCATATTTATCTTTATTTTATGTTTCATTTTATTTTTAAGTTTTTAAATTTCATCATTCATTGATATGTTGTTCTTGACTGAAAAATTAAATATCAATATGGTAATGTTAGGGAAATTAGTAAATAACTGAAATTTGAAACTGATATTTGTATTATGGAATTATCATAACAAACGTATATTTCAAATGTACAATGTAGAAATTAAATGATGAGACTATTTTTTTAAACTACCCCTGTAAAACTGGTGATTGAAAATTAAATTGCATTTTGAAGTCATTAAGTACCTAGCCAAGATGATTTTTAGTGCTGCATTTACACCATTCAGTAAAGAAACCTTTGTTCCAAACATGTTATATTGCATGATGATAAATTTTCACATGTGAAAATGCAGACCACAATTTTTGCCTAAAAGAAAATTTCTTTCTTTCACTCTTTTGTCTCCCTCTGTTTCTGAAAATATCCAAATTGGGACATCAGCTGTCTTATTATCAACTTTCGTACGGAACAAGACATAAGTCATCCTTTTGTTATTTGAATATATCACCATACTGCAGCAGATTCATGATTATGAGTAATATACATAAGTTATGTGGCTATTTTTTATGCATTCTAATTACCTAATCACCACACTGTGTATATAATATGCAAAATCATATACACAAATTTCACAGACCATTTTATTTCATAACATTAATTAAAGACCATATTTTTAAAATACATAAAAAATAATTATTGCACATAATACATAAAAAGTAATTATTGCACATCTAAATATATCATAGCTGTCAAACTTGAAATATGAAAAAGTAGAAGTGTCAGTTCATAACACTAATTAAATACCATATTTTTAAAATACATAAAAAGTAATTATTGCACATTAAATATATCATAATCGTCAAACTTGAAATATTAAAAAGCAGAAGCGTCTGGGAGGCTTTGCACATAATTTCAAAATAATTCCAAAGAGATTTAAATTCAGTTTATAATGCACAATTCAAGTTACTGAGCTAATTTTAATGTGATTCTAATGTAAAATATATTAATATTTAATTAGCACTTGATTTTGAATTTTAAACGGTAAGGTAGTTTTAATATTTAATTAATTTTTTTAATTTCATGTTTTTTTTGGGGGGGGTTAATTGTCTTAACACTTCCATACTAAGAAAATCTTGAATGCTGAAGAATAACTTTTATTTATCTAAGTACTTCTAAATATGAATTATACGAAATTAATAATTAATATGCATACCACATGCACTGTGTAGAGAAACTTAGTAACATACACAAATCTATAATTGATCAATTTACAATTCACATCTAATCAAATTTATTATGAAAAATTATACTGAGATATACTAGAGATGGGAAAATGAAACTTATATAATTTAAGTTTTGCTCATTCAATAAATTCCTTATATTATTGTGAAACATTTTCTTAGTAAAAATTAAAAAAATGGGAGATTTAGTGATCTGCTGGGAGACGTGATAAAAAATTGAGACCTGCCAGTTTTACTTGGAGACACAGCAGCTATGATTATACATTAAGGTGTTTCATTTTCCCGAAGATGTGACTTTCATATGACTATGCTTATGCCCTGAGTCTCAGTGATGTAAAAGATATATATGCCAAATTTCAAGAAGATTAGATAATATTTAGGAGCTGCAAACATTGATCACTTTTATCTCAAACTAGTGAAATTTCTAATATTGAAGTGCTTTGTAATAATGGGCTTCTCATATATTTCTTTTATCTTTAACAAGTAATTGAACTTTAAAATGGGAACAAATAAAGGAATATGGCTGCTAGAAATGGTGCCTCGTAGGGAGTTTTTAGGAGCTCGGCTCCCTTCAAAGAAATAAGTACTTTCAGTTTTTATTTACCATCACAAGGATATGAAAGAAATGCTTTTGGATGCTGCTAAATCTATCGTTACTAAACTACATGCAGCATGGACGAAAGATCTCTATTAAGACAAAGAATATCCATGCTGGTACAGAAGCTGTACAAAGAGTACCAAAATCTGGGTAAAGAGAAATTGAGAAACATGGATAATGCAAATGTGGAAAGGTGACCTTGTTGAGTTATTTGACATTAGCTGACAAAATGTGATGGACATGACTTACCATATCACAAGAAGATAAAGAATTTCTTAGGTCATGAAGAGAAGATCGTATCAGTTTGTCAGTAAGTGAAATAGACAAGGTTTCCACCACAAAAATAAGAACTAAGTGTACAAAAGAAAACAAAAATTATTCAAATGAAAATGAACACTGCAAAGCTATCAGTGAAATCAATAAGATAGTTATACTGGAAGACTAATATCCATCATCATCAGCACCTAGTGAGGAAGAGGCAAGTTTTTGCCTCCAGCAATGGAAAAATTACATTCAAATCCTAGATTAAAACCTCTTGATCAGACACTAATGTCTACTTGGAATCGAGAACAATTCTCTATTCGAAAAGCAAATATTTCATTTACAGAAACTGAAAAGAGCCTTCGCCATGATGTTTTTCTATCTTATACTACTGTTTCCAAACTCAGATGATCAACACAAGTTAATGGAGAAAAAAAAAGAACAGTCATTCTTTGAAAATCCTCCTCATTTGGTCTTGCATTGGGGATAGCAAACTGTTGTCCTCAGTTGCCCATGGCAGTGTCAGAGCTTTGGAACATAGAGTTGCAGTTCTAGTGACAGACAAAACATTTCAAGCATTTGCTTGGCATACCTGTTGCCCTGAAAGGCACTGGTGAACAGATGGCTGAAGTAGTTCTTCAGAAAGTGTACCGATTTAGGCCATGTGACAATATCATCAGTATGTCTTTTGATACTACAGCATATAATACAAGACTGATCGAAGGGGCATGTACAAGAATTGAATGGGAATTCAAACAAATATTATTCTGGTTGGCTTGCTAACTCATCACACTTGTGAACTAATATTGAAAGGCATTATATTTTCGGAAGTTCCAAAGTCTATGTGCTTTTCTTGATAAGTCATATTCAATAATGCTTGAAGAAAGTTCCATTCAAGGCTTTTTAGAAGAAAAATGAGTGAAAATTAACTACATCCAGTGGGTTCTAAAAGATGGACGTCATATACAAGAAGATTAGATTACAATTCTCACTCCTGTATTTGGGAGGTTGGTCTCAAAACGACTTTAGTTTCAGGATCCCAGGGGCTCTGCTTTAAGCAAGGTAAATGGCAAAGGTACTATATGCACTTAAAATTTTCCTCTTCACTTAACAGTTGAATATTCCTCAACGAGAATTGAAAAGAATGAAACAGGTTTCATATTTTGTCAGCCTCATATATGTTCACTTGGCATGAGACAGTTTAAGTTGGTGGGCTCCAAAGAAGAATTCGAGTATGCTACAGTTTCTGAGCACTTACCCAGATGCAAACGTCAAAAAAAGTGCTTTCACAGTTGCTAAGAGACACCTTTGGTATCTGTCAGAAACAAACATAGGACTGGCATTTTTGGATGATTGTTTTACTCAGGCTGATAAGGAAAATATATCTAAAAATTTAGAAACTAAACCTGCAAAGAAAAAGGAAATGAAATGATTACAGGATAAAACCCTAGGTTTTGAAGGAAAAGACCTGAGTTATTTCATTACTAATAAAGGAAAGAGATTCCTTGAATTGTTTGCAATCCACAATGTGACAGACTATAGCCATGATTCTCCAAGAAGCCACGTGAATGCTCTTAAGGTGGTCAATGATACTGCAGAAAGATGAATTGCTCTGATTAAAAAGTTTAATGAATCGGTCAGGGATGAGCAATAGAAACAATTCTTGCTGAAAGTAGTCAAGCATCACAGAAATGTTTTCGCCATGTGATTAAAAGAAGGGATTGCATCATTCAAAGTTCATTAATATAACACATGCTTTGCCTATCATGCTACCTATTAATCTTAGTGTTTGGTTTTAATATTATTTTAAATTTGTGATTTCTAGTTTTCCCTAAAAATGTAATCAATATTGAAAAGTCGTATTTACCCCCTACTTTTACAAAACTGATCAAACTGTGCAATATTCTTGAAATTTGGCACAGATAATTTTTACAACTGAGACTCGGGGAGTAAGAAAAGACTACAGAAGTTTTACATTTTATTTTTTCCCTTACAAAAGGAAATATCCTATTAAAAAGAAACTGAACATTATATATTAATTTCTTTCATCTTTTCCCAGTAAGACTGAACCTCCTTGTTTTCCCAATGTGGTGTTGAAAGATTTTCAAAAAATCTGTAACAGAAATTACAGAAATATATACACAAAATTTGTCAAAACAAATCAGAGATATATTTTTCATTGAAAATGTATAAAAATTAATGAATACTTCTTTGCTGGATTAATAACATTAATAAGTTTCAAAATAAAATTCAAACTCTATATTACATAAAACTTAAATTTAAAATTTTGTATTTACAGTAGGAAGGTCTTAGAGAAATAGAAAGTTTGACAGAAATTTCAAAGACTGACAAAAATTAAAGATGGTAATAAAAATAATATAATACTATAAGGATGAAGCCCAGTACACCTAGATTGAAATAAGGTTATAAGCATATATTTGAGACTTAGTAATAATAATAATGATACATCTTCAGCTTGGCTGTAAGCAGCTGCCTGTACATAGTTTTATCCCACATATAATATTGTTATGAATTTTGTACTTAGGTAATTTTAGTGAAGTTATAAGTAAAATTGCTACATTTATTTTGTATAATGCAACATAAAAAATTCATAGAGATTAGCTATACTGGAAAAGTAAGAATACAGAGGCAAACATCTAACATTACGTAAATGGGTATCTCAGTAATTTGGCGAGATATCGTCAAGCTGGCAGTGGTTTTGGCGACAAATTTTTATCTGGTCCCTGTATTGCCATAATAGGTATTGTAATTGAATAAATATAATTGATCACTACATTAGCTGTAAGCAGAATTCAACCCTCATGTTACCTTCCAGTGATTTCAAGAAGCAAAAAATACTAGAAATACCTTGGCGGCCAAGTGAAAACTATATAAGGCCAGAGACAGTATCTGCTCTTAGTTGTTATTGTTGTTAGCTGTTAGCTCAGTGAGAGTTCCAAGTACTATCTGTGGTTTAGCTTCACTCTTTAGCTGCATTTAGCATTGCTTTGTGTTTAACGTTCATAGTAGTTTGAAGTGTAACTACTCATTGTACAATGCGATATTGTGAAGAGTTGTATGACTATTTTTGTGGAAAGTTTCAGATCTCTGTAGCGTTTCTTTGGTAAAACAAATTTTACCAACCTATCATCAGAGCTGTGTGCATTGAATCTATTACGAACCAGTATGCACACAATATTTTTTGGTGTCAGAAGTGGAATTGAATGCCAGTGACAAAAAAGAATTGGTGCAGCCTCATGGCAGCCCTAAGCATCTAATGCTTGTTGCTGTGATAGTGCCATTCTGAAATCTATTTTGGTTAGGGTAAAATTTAAAATTAATTTTGGCTTATTAATATGTAAAAATTTCATTTTCCTTTGCTTCTTTCTTTCATTTCATTTGCATCTTGATTTTCATTTCATTTCTTCATATAATTTTTAGTTTAAGTATTGTTCTGTATGAATACTATAATATTTTGAAATTAATTGCAATGCATTTTCTACCCATGTGTAGGGGAATTATTTCACATTTCTCACCTTCTTTAAGAATCTGATCCGGAATTTATAAAATTGAATAGAAAATTTAAAACTGGAATTGGGATTTTTTTCAGAAATTTGAACTGACAAAACATAATGTTCCTCATGAATTGTTGGTGATTGTACAGAGAGGTTCCAATTCCCCTTGATAAATCGGGATCTTCCTATGATCTAAATTTCACTTTCCATTTCATAGGAGATAATTTTTCTCATTTACACATTCTCTCTCTCTATATATTATATAATAAATATACATATATATATATATATAAAGAAAACTTACTTTTTTAATACTTCATCTTGAACAGTTTTTTCATAAGAAGTTAAATCATCAATGATTGAATGCAGATTCATCTCAAGCAACTTTCTGCTGAGAAAATTAAAAACAATTTTGCAAACTATTAAAATACAAATCAGCCTTCCATACATTCTTTAAAAAAATAAGAGACATCAGATATATATATATATATATTAAATATATCAACAGAATCATGAATTGACAGAATAATAATGAATGAATTCATTCAAATTCAGTTGATAAATAGTAAATTGTTGATAAGTAAATTTGCCAATTATAAAAACTCTTGACTCATTAATGTTTAAACTTGGCTTTTAATGTGTTGACTATAATATTTAATTTTATTGTAATGAATGACATACCATAGCTTACATATAAATAACAAAAAAATCGAGTACATGTTTAATTGCAGTGCGTTTAAGTACATGAATAGTTTTATTGCAAAGTCCATCATTCACAATGCTACAAATTAAACGATAACAGTTAAACGTGCTATATTAAAAGCTGACACTACTACTAAATTTGTTTTGCAGGTGCAACTCAAGAACTTGCAGTTAATGTAGTTAATCATTCAGTACAATAATATAATTAATCATTGAAAACAATAAGCTTAAAATCATTCAATACTTACTTTCGCATTCCAATTAAATGGACATCGATATCAGGCTGAGAAAACGAGTAACAGGCTGCAAGTTTGGCAATATTAACTTCTCTTTCCTACAGTAAAAATTTAGAAACACAGCTAATGATATTACAAATGGCATAATGGTTTAACAAATCCAGACACTAAAATATTATTTAAATCAGCTTTTTAATTTTTACTCCATTTTTACCAAAACATATTATATGCAACATAACATATAAAGAAAGAAAATTACAAGATAAATTTATATTCTTCTTGGTTGGTAAGCCTAGAAGATAGAAAGCACAAAAAAATGGAATCATAATAATGCAGAAACTGGAAACATTAAATAAAACCACAGCTCTTCACATCTAACAGAAAATCACAATTTCACATCATCAACTGCTTTTCTGAATTTATTCCTGGAAGAATTTGATAAACTTCAAATAATTTATAGTAATTAATAATTAAAGTTTATTTTATACTTTTAGAAGTTTCTGAAGCCAATAATTAAAAATGAAAACCAAAACTCATTCAAAAAAAATCTGTTCCAAATATTTATATCAATCATATAAATCTGACAGTAAATGGGACATAGATCTTTCATATTTTATGATAATCAAAAATTTACCACATTTTATACAGCATAAGTTAATTTTACATGAAGATATGCATATAATCCAAATTCAGTTGAAAATAACTAATGTTTGGACCTTGAAATAACTAATGTTAACCCCATGGAAATTAGCTATAGTTTTAAGGAAGTATTATTATTGTAAATATTTTCATAAATTTAACTATTGCAATACATTAAACATAACAATCTAAAACACTGTTGAATACATTTCAATTCAAACGATTTTTGAATAGTTATGGAAGTGTATTGAGGAAAGTCTCATGAACAAATATGTGGCTTAGATAAATAATTAATTTCTAAATAATGAATAAACAAACAAATAAACAAAAAAAAACTACACTAATTGTGTGAATTTTAGAGAAGTTACAAAGTAACATACAGCTAGTAATATAGATTATTAACAAATTTTTAAAATAAGCTCCAAAATATGAGGCAGTATAAACAGTTTAACCATTTCAAAATACCACACGCTGGATTTCATGATAAAAAATTTGATCTGTTTCCAAGGAACCAAGCGAGCTATTCTGTGGTATCCCAACCGTCAGCAGATAATGCATAAGTGAAAGTATGTTCCAGTTTATTGAAACCGATGGCAAGCAATGTGCAAGGACAACTGTAGGACACCATTAAGAGATGTCTCTCATAAGTGGTTTTGAAAACTCCAATCAACATCAACCTTCTGTTAATTCTGTTAACAGTCTGAATGCCTTCACTCGTTATAGAGATTGGAGTTCTACACAAATTATCTAAAAAGACACTTTATTCTTTCAGATTAAGATTAGAAATAATTATATGAATGATTGTTCCTTTCAATATTTGATAAATTTCATTTAATTTAGATACCTTTTTTTAGCAAAATTGTTAATTTTTTAAATGAAGAATTTAGAAAATTTTGTATAGCTAACATTTTATTTTAGTATTTTTTTTTAAATAATGTTTAAGGTGTTAACTTTGGAATTAGTATTTATTGCTACTAACTTTTGAAAATGGTAGATAACTAAGAAATAAACTCTCAGATATTAAGAGAAAGAATTTTTCTTTGTACACAACTTATGCGGAATTAGTAATTTCTTAAATGAAGATAACAAAATTCATGCTTGATTTTGAAGAAAAATTTCTGATAACTTAATGAAATACCATATTCACATAAATATGCGACAATTTTTCTCCCTAATGCTCTGTAAATCATACTCATTTCAAATGTACAGCTAAATATATATATAAGTATGATAAAAATTTAGGTTGTGACATAAATAATGATCCTGGAGTCTGTGATTTTTTTCCCTCTCCAGTAGATTTTTGCAAGTCCTTACTATTTAAGCTTAATTCATTGAATAATAAATAAAATGAAGCAATGCGACTGTCAAGACAGATGCACTCATCCCAATACTTGCACTGTAATATGTAGCTGTGGATTTTCACATTTCATCTTCATTTAAACTTAATTCATAAAATATTATCTCTGTTAAACTTAGCACAGATTAATTTAGTTCACAGAATAAAAATAAATCAAGCATTGAAGAGCCAGGTAAGTGTATCCACAACTCAATAACTTCAAACATGTATTTCATATACTTAGATCTTTAAAATTGGGAATTAAGAAAAAGGCGGAGCTTTTAGACTATATATTTACAAGATAAAGGCAAATATTAAAAAGGGGAAAATTATGTTGCTATGATAAATTAAAAAATATTGAAGTAGCTTTATTTCTCAGTAAAGGGACTGGCTATTGATATATTATTATTCATTATAAAAATTTTTGATTTGATAACTACTTTACTTTGGACATTTTGTAAGCACATGCTTGGTACGAGTAGATATACACTGTACAGGAAATAGCCATTCTAGAATGATATACTTCAGAAAGATTTATCGAAAGCATTTTAATATTTTCAGGATAGTGCGGGAAAATAAGCTAGCTATTACAAATAATTTTAGAAGCTATTACAAATCAAAATAAAAAATTTATCTATTAATATGTGTGTATATATATTTATATATGTATACAGGATGTTTCGGCACAGTGGTTAAAAACTTTCAGAAGAGCTAGAGTACACATATTTTTTTTTTCCTGCCGCAATAGTGACAACACAAAACCAAAGAAAGGAAGGACGTAAACAGGGTGAGAAAATATGTTTATTAAGCTTCGTAAAACTGAAACCAAGAAATAAGAACAAAAACAGAGAATGATCATCCTCATTGTAGGTGTTCGAAATTACAACCCCAGACCATGACGCAGGTCTCACATCTCAGGCACATGGAAGATCTGATGTTCTGGCCATTCCCAGCAGCTGTCATAATGCATGCAAGAAATTCCTCAGTGTTGTTAATGAGAGTTTTGTAGACCAATCTCTTGATGTACTCCCAGAGGAAGTAGCCAATACAAGTGAGGTCTGACAAACTTGCTGGCCAACACACTGCCAATCCAATGTTGAGGATACATTGCACTCAGGTAGATGCACATCAAGGCTGTTATTGTATGCTAAAATTAAATAGTCCAAACATTTTAGCTGTACTAAGCATAATAAACATGTTTTCTCACCCTGTTCATGTCCTTCCTTTCTTGTGTTTTGTGTTGTCACCAGGAAAGCATTTCCAACTATGCATTGCTATGTAATCTTCCAATGTCTAGGTGTATACTATCTCTCTGGAAAGTTTTTAACTGTATATATTTTCCCTTTTTGAATTTTTAGTTTGTACTACTATGATCATTTTTATTTTTAAATGTTTTGATTTTATGTTTAATTCCTTTACAAGGATGCAATTATTAATATTGTTGAGTAATCACCTTGCTTTGACTCCAATTTACTTTTAACTTTAGATGCTTTAAGTTTATACATATATCATTAAACAAAGTGAAAATTATGCTTTCATAATCAAAATCTAGTGCTAATACAGCTAAGATTAAGTAAATTTATAAAAATGCAGTGATTACTAACCTAGAAAAAGTACAGTAAAAGTCTAATGTAATGAAAAAATAATTGTAATATAATGAAGATACTGGTAAGCTAAAGGTACAATATAAAAATATTAAATTAATTATTGCTAATTCCATGAAAAAAAGGCTGTTTAAAATTTCGTCCTATAAAAGATATAAAGCCAAGAGTTCAAATAATTACTTACTAAATACACTTTTTCTGATTAACTGCGATGTAAGAAAATTGCTGTTTAAGAATAATGAGGCACTGAAACTGAAAATGGTGAAAATGCAAAACTGGAGTTATACAAAATATTTTAAAAATGATTATTTCTGGCAAAAAATCAGGAAACAGAAATAAAGTAAGAGAACAATAAAAAATCTTCAGTCATATTGGCTATTGAGATTTTTATGAAAATATAAAAAAAAAAAAAATTAATTCAGCTCAAAACATCTCAACTTGAATTGGATAATTAATACCAACATTTCAGTTGTAACTGAAATGCATATAAATTAGTTTGAAATACTAATTTATCTAAGAATGTAATAGTTAAAAAATGACATAAACATATCAGTGGGGTTTAGCCTCTTCCATAGAGGTAATTTCTTCAGTTCAGCCACAATCCTCAGAAAATTTGGGAATTGATTTAACTACATTCTATCTTTTATTCCACGTTACCTATGCAATTCTGGAAGAATCTAGTAAATTTATATCATCATTTTCTGATTATCACTTCTACATTTCCATAAGCAGGAGGGAAAAGGGGTAAAGGAGTAGTTTCCTCTCCATCACTTTTCCTCTCCTCACAGACCACTGATAGTGGATCAGAATGTAATTCTTCAAGTAAAGCTAATGCATCAGCTATTTCTAGTGTCCTTTGTGAGGCATTTTAAATTGCAGTAGCAAAGAAAAATATTTTAAATTTAAACAAAACTTTTACACAATTTCTAGTTTTAATTACAGAAAAATATATTTACATAATATTTAAACCACACAAAATAATTTATAAAATCACAATACTAGCCTAAGAAACAAAGCTCAAAGAAAACCCTCTGGAAATGACAGACATTTTCGCTGGGCAAGTGCAATTTCTAAACAATGTATTGTTTAGCAATAAAATAACTCCATGGTTTCAGAACCCCTTATCTATATTCGAATAAAACAAAACACTTCTATTTGAAAGCAGCAAACACCATTGTGAAGAAGAGCTGTGGTAGTGCCCTTAAACCAAGAAGCAAACGCCATAAACACATAAAGGTTATTCATACATGCAGTTTAATTATGCTAGATTTTTTTTGTTTATAATAGCAATGACAATATGAAATGAATAATTTTTGGAATTTAAAGTTGTTTATGTAAGTAAAAGAAAGTTATTTTGTCACATAGAAAATGGATTTTAAGAGGCATGTGATTTGAAGTACTAAGACTTAAAAAATGTATGGTTCTGCAGTCATTTTGCATTATTTAAAGGTAAAATATAAGTAATCAATTGGTTTTTTCCTCAAAAATTTCAGAAAGAAGAGGAGAAAGACTTTAAAAATTGGTGTTTCAGACCATGGCCACTGCACATCAAGGGGCTGTGAAGTGTTCCTGCATCTGATTTTATGAATGAGAAAATTCCCATCCATGAATGGTGAAAAAATAGTAACACAGATTTTCCAGTTGTTTTGGAAATCATTCTCAAAATCTACCTGACTCAGTTGCATGTGCGCAACAAGTAGAAAATTCCCAGTGATGATTTACATGTGAATGACTTAGTGCTGCTTAAGGATGAAAATTTGCCATTACCTAAGTGAAAAAATGCCTATAAAGGAACTGACAACATATTAAGAGCATTGAACTTCTTTTTTGTTTTATATTCAGTGTGTGCATGTGTAAAGTTGGAATAAAAGTGTTGCCTGTAATGGCACTCTTAATTTTTTCTTAGTGTGAAGCCTGATTTCTGTCCCCTTGTACAAAGAGGTGAACATAATCAATTACCTAGGATAAAAAATGTTTGCAGAGAAGTTTCTTACTTAAAGATGAAATAATTTTGCTTGTTAAATGTTTAATTGATATTAAAATTCCCACTAAATTTATTAACTTTTTTCTTAAAAAGTGCTAGCATTGACTATTGAATTTCATCTTTAATCTAATAATGTAATGATCACATTACCTTAAACCAATAATGAGGGTAAGGCAGGAAACGCTTATTAGTACTGGAGATTTGTTTGTATTGTAATTCAGATTTCATTACCATACAATATTATTGGCTGTACTTATACATGTATAAAAATTTTTGGTTCTACTCTAATGTAAGTCCCCGGTTGCTTCCCTGATATATGTGGTCGCAAATGTGGCGATATGTGTTCTGTGTTGGTTTTTGGCGTGATTGTGTATTCCGCGATGGTTTTTGGCAGGATTTTTTTGGTATAGCAACCCTTTTAACGTTGAAAGTTGAGTGGGTGCCGTGGTTTTGTTCTGCGTTTGGAGTTTCGGTGTGTGCGTGGGAATGGCGTGTCTTAGATTGAAGGAAGTGGTTGAAAAGTTTCAGCCGCGCATTATGGATTGTATTCGGGATAAGTTTAGTTTGATACGGTACGATGTGGGTGTAGTTAATGAATCTTTTGTTCATGGCTGTGTGCATGGTGATAGAAGTGTATTTTTGGATTTTTTATGGGAGTCCGGGTTTTTGAAGCGGAATATGACGTGTCAGAAATGCGGAGCTGACATGAAGGTTCATCAAACATTTTTGGTGAGGATTTTTGAAGCCGAGCATGACATGTCATAAGTTTGAAAGAATTTTGAATGGTAAGTGAAGCTATGTTTTTTCTCGTGTATTTCAGGGAATGTTAATGCATTTTGTAATGTACTTAATGAATATTGTATTTAAGATGATTGTGTTACTAATGAATTATTTCTTCACGGTTTGTGTTTATGCTTATAGTACATATTTTTTTAAATTTATTGTTATTATTCTAGCTTATTTTAGCGAGATTTGCAGAATGTCATGATTTCTGCTTAGTGCCACGAATTCTGCGCGGTGCAATGAATTCTGCAATTCTCTGATGTTTTTTAAAGTTAAAACGGATCACTGTGTACATGGTTTTTAAGAGAATTATGTTATTAATAATGAATGACTTGTTCACTGGTGTGCTGGTAGAAGTATATTTTTGTGGAAATGTATTGTTATTTTAGTTTATTTTAGCGAGGTCAGAGCTATGCGATTATTTCAGCGCAGTGCCACGAATTCTGCAATTCTCTGATGTTTTTTAAAGTTAAAACAGATCACTGTGTACATGGTTTCTCGTCAAACATTTTTGGTGAGAAACTTCACACTTTTACTATGTAAATTTTTAAATTGCGTGTAAAAACGTGGTTTTTACACATGTGAAAACCGCATTTTTGCAGACATTTTAGGCTTAAAGTCCGAAATGTAAACAAAAAATTTAGATAGTAATGGCGTGTCGTGGAGTTTCTCGCCAAAAATGTTTGGCGGGAAATTTGTCGCCAACCGGGGACTGATATAAGAGTAGTTCCAAATTTTTAGATTTTATACTTTTTATAACAGGTCGCATTATTTTTCATAAAAATCTCAATAACAGCCAATATTGAGTGAAAATTTTTTACTTTTTGCCAGAAAAAAATTAGTTAAAAAATATTTTGTATAACTCCTATTTTCCATTTATACCATTTTCAATTTCACTGCCTTGTGATTCTTAGAGGGCAGTTTTCTTGTCAACTTTAGACCAATCACCAATTTTTCTCACCAATTTGCATAAATAAATAATGCACTTGTATTTTGTACACCAACCAGTTACAGTCCTTCTTCAGCAACTGTCTTTTTAAATGGCTTTAACAAATTGGCTTAAAAGGCGATTCAACAGCAACAAGCCACTGATTTTTCTAGAAATGTTTTTCGCAAAATATCCTAATACCAAGCAAATGACAGCCATTTTTTCTAATTAAGATTTATCTAAGTATTTAATAAATAATTATTTGAAATGTTGGCCTTATTGTATATCTTTTATGTTTTATATTTCCAAATTTTTCTTTTAACTAAGTATTTAGTAATTAATTAATTTAACTTTCAGCCTTATTATATATCTTTTATGCTTTGTAGGTCCAAATTTTAAATTTTCTTTTATTGTAAAAAATTTAACTGACTCGAATTATAATTTAATTTACATATTCTGTTAAATCTAATTTTCCTCAAGTAGTCTGGGAAGACAAAACATAATTCAGATTTTCTTAATTCTTGTTGATCATATTGAAAAAGGCTAATACCCTTTGAAAAGTCAGCCTTTTCCCACGGAATCAACAATAATTCACTTAATATTTTTATTCGGTACCTTTAACTGACCAATATCTTCAATGCATTAAAATAATTTTTGCATTACAATAGTCTTTTACTCTACTTTTTTCAGATGATAATCTCTCCATTATACATATATAGGAAAACAAATTATGAAAAATCTTAAAAAATATAAATACTATCTAAATTAAAGGAATAACTACTAATTCTGCTTTAGCAGCAAAATATATAGTAATTAAATAACAAAATTATAACTTTCTTTTGATAAAGCTCTAATTTTGTTTTTTTTTTTTAACCAGTTTCCAACATTTTTTTTTTCATTTTTGTTATGCTTTGGAAGGCCAGTATACACTATAAAACCCAGTTTAATGCGGAGGTTACATTGCATCAAAGTAGAGCATTATAGGAAATAGCGTTAAACAAAGTCATTTCATTATGTAAATAATGAGGTCACAGGAAAACGGTTAAAAAATTAAAAAAAATTGTTCAAGAATTTTGTTATTTAAGTTCATTAAATATGTTTTTTATAGCAGTACAAAATAAAAACCTATTTCTTACAAATACTGAAACATTACAAATGAATATGCAGAAATAAATAAAATTTTAAGTCACCATTTAGATTTTTCTGCATTTTTATCAAGAAGGTATCTAATGGCCTTTGCATTTTTCTTTTGTGCTCCATAAGAAGGTGTCAATAAAAGGGCAAGGCATCCATGACAACCAGTCTTGCCTTTGAACTCCTATCACAATCTGCATCATTTTCAATAAATAAGTTCATAATTTCCAATATGGAAGCTAAACTTATTTTTAGAAATGCCATTGAAAGATCTTTTCTGCTATTCTCCAGAATTGCTGTTTTTAATATTTTTATGTTCTTCTTGATCCGCTAATTCTTTGAGCTCATCATCAGAATGACTTTCTGTTGTTTCTTGCAAAATTTCTTCGGCATTTACATTACATTCTTTCTTCCACATTTACTTGATATATCTCTGCTTGTTTCACTTATTTGACTATTTTGTTCACATCAATAATAGAATCTCTAGTGTCATCATCCTTGTTTAAATCTGGACAAATGTTTTTCCACACTTTTTTCAAACATTTTCCCGTTACCTCATTCCAATGAAGTTTTATGTTTTCTATAGCATCCATGATATTACAGTTCCTCCAAAAATCTCTTATTGATTGTTTATCATCTCCATCTGCTTTTTTTTTTCAAGCATTTGTCTAAATGTTTGTCGCAGGTAATATGTTTTAAAATTTGATATAATACCTTCATCAATTGGTTGGATTAATGCAGTTGTGTTAGGCATCATGAAAACCACTTCGCCTGGAATGCGTGTTATTAAGTCAGACAAATTCGTTGGGTGTCTTGGAGCATTATCCATTAAAAGTAGCACTTTTGGTTAAAGTTTTTTGATTTCGCAATAGCCTTAACAGATGGGCAAAAATGGAAAATAAGTTCTCCATGATTTTTTTTTTTAATTAGACTCCCACATTACAGGTTAAGTTGATTTTGATATTCTTTTCATCATTCTTGGGTTTCTGGACGGATAAACAAGAAGTTTGAAGTCTCTACTTTAGTTTGAAGTCTCTACTAGCATTAGCACTCAGAAGTGTTAAACAATCTTTCACAGCTTTAAATCCTGATGCACATTTTTCTTCACAGGATAGAAATGCATGTTTTCACATTCTTTTCCAAAATAGGCCTATTTCATCAGCATTAAAAACAAATTCTGGAGAATAGTTTCTTCATTCAATTACTGTTCTTAATGTTGCCGGGAATTCAGCCATCGCTTTTATATCTCCACTAGCTGCTTCCCCTGTTACTTGTATGTTGTGAAGATTGTTTCAATGACTAAATCTACTAAACCATCCTCGACTTGCAATAAAAATTTCAGTTACATGCTTAATGATATACTAGTTCAATTTCGTTGTCAGTCCATTGAGAGTTGTCCTTATTGTTGAGGTTGACAACTACATTGACATTGATGTTCACTACTATCTAATCTTCTAAGCACATGCATTTCAGTTTCTAGTGAAATGTTTTTTCTTATTGCTTTATTTTCATGTTTCTTATTATTATCCATTTTAAAAACTAAAAATTATAATATTTATCACTATATCAATCATAACAATACATAAATTAATACTTAAATAACAGCAACAAATGTTTGAAATTACACTGGTTATCATAAATTAAGGAAAAATGACAAATATCATGATTACTGAAAAAGTTACATGTAGAAGTTAATGAAACTTACCCACAATACACAACACATAGAAAGGTATCAAATAACATAAAAAGAAATAACCAGACAATTATGGTAGTGCAGAAATTAGCACATGTATAAAATGACTAAATCTAAAGTGTCAGTTTACTATAGGAAAATTACCTTCAATATGGAATATGATCGCCTCTAGAAGCAATACAGCACATACAGCAATGTGTGATGCTTTCAATTATGTGGTCTAACCATCAGTTCCTAGGAAGCGAGAGCCATTGTTCTTGCAAAGCAGTTGCAAGCACGGCAAAGGTCCAAAGGTCTGAGGGGGCAGATTGAGAGCAGCTAGACATCTCCCTAAAGCATCCCAAACGTGCTTGATAGGATTCAAGTCTGGGGATTGAGCTGGCCATAACTGTTTCCTGTTGAAGATAATCATCTACGATGCGAGCCCTGCATGGTCTTGCATTGTCGTCTTGTAACAGGAAAGCATCACCTATTGTCCCAGCATATGTGTGCACATAAGTATCAAGGATGTCATTTCTATAAACCTCAGCATTCACGGTTCCCCTTGGAAAGACATGGAGGTCTGCGCGTCCACCCAAAGAGATGCCACCCCCAAACATAGACACTGCCTCTTCCGTATGCAACTCTTTCACGGATGTTTGACGGATGATAATGGGTTCTAAGGTCTCTCCATATCAAATAACGCCTACTATCGCTTTCTAGGCTAAACCTCGACTCATCTGTAAAGAAAACAGCCCTCCATTCATCAGGCATACAGTAGACATGTTGTCATGCCCACTGCAAACGGTCCCTCCTATAGCGTGATGTGAGCGGCACGCAAATGGCTGGTTACCTCGCATACAGACCACCATCGTGAAGCCTTTTACACACAGTTGACATTGAGACCAACCTTCCGGAGGCTGCAGCAAGAGAGGATCTATGAAGAGTCGGAGTAGTGGTTCTATTCCTGCCTGCATGTAATGTCAAATATTGGTCATCCGCAGTCGTCGTAGCAGTTGGCCGTCTTGGTTTAACCTCCTAGATGCCGAATCTGTGGTTTGAAATTGCCTCCAAAGTCTATGAACCAAGAAGGACTCACATTTAGCCATCTGGCCATTTCTGCTTGACTTTGCCCTTCCTCTAGTTTCCGAATTAGTTCTGCAGGCAAATAATGCCTGGAGATCTTTGTTAAGAATTGGCTATCTTAGATTTCTAATGTCACTACTATAGTGAAATATGTGGGCTTGCTCTCAAACATGGACTTTTATGCTCCTCGCAGATGATGCATTCCAAGTGCAGCGCCACTAATTTGCACATTGCAGTTTTACTCAGATACTCTTACTTGGCAACATATTCAAATTTTACACGGTTTGGCTTTTTTTTGAGCAAGTTATCGTTATTTTTGTGATTTTTCCTTAATGTATGATAACCAGTATATAAAAATACATTTGTGTAACACTGCAGAGAAGAAATAATGTAGAGAAATTACTTTCAATTTCGGAGAAACCCAATGCTGTGTAAAATTTTCAGGGAATTTCAATACTCCAATAAAAAACACGTTAAACCGAAACAGCGCTAAACAGACCAGCATTAAGCGGGGTATAGGAGAGAAAACACAAATTAATTTTTAACCATGGCAGAGATGGTTATAGATATGGCTTGCATACAGATAGAATGCATAGTAGAAGAAGAAATTACCAGATGTTGGCATAGATAATAAGACATAATTTTGTTTCATGACTCTTAATTCTTATGGTCTACATCATTTTTGGGTGCATGATGCATACCACAATTTTGTATATCTTACATATTTTTAAACAATAATTACGCAGAGTGGCAAAAATGCATTGCCAGCATCAAGCAAGACAAAGCAGGGGAAAAGAAGCTCATGTTAGTAGCAATGACATTTATAAATTTGATTTTTTTGTTTAAATTCTTGATCTGTGATTAGAAATGAGCTGTTGTAATGAGAACTGCATGAGCAAGGAAATGGAAAGGCAGCATGGAAAAATTATTATAAACAATTTATACTCACACATACATACATAAACGCACACACACACGCATATTAGCATTTAATAAAAATGAAACTGGAAATTATACTTTGGTATTTGCGCAGAAGCAAAAATTTTAAATGTTCGAGATGCAATTTACATTAAAAAAAAGAAGATGGATATTTATTTTTAATATGAAAAGTAAACTCAAAGCAGCCCCACTCAAAAGGTGAAAAATTAAAAATAAAATTAATAGGTTAACGTAAAGGAATATAAAAAATAAAAACTTGTACAGAGCACAGAACAAGTATAGAATAGATTCCAGTAAATAGTAAATAGACTGCCTGCATAGAGTTTCAAGATTTCACAAGTAACAGAAATATGAGCTAATTTCGCTTAAAATGTTTTCTGAGAATGCATCCCTCCTTTTAAACAGACAGCACAGATATATATTTTGCACTCATCAATCATGCATCCAACTGATATGCATTTGACAATGATTTCCAAATCATACTGGAAGTAAGCAACCTCATACTAAGTTTAACAATAATGATTGCACATTATCTATATTGTTACCTTTTATATAATATTCAAATTCTGAAGAAAACAGAGGCACTAAAAATTATGAACATTTCATCATAATAATCATCTTTATTTCTTTGCCATAGTTAAAATAATTAGGAAATTCTTCTATCCAACTTTTTAAACTTATTCAAAGAATTAAAAAATCAGTAAGATATATGAACAGAAGAAATTCATATATCTTGTAAAGCATTTACCTAGTTGTTAAACTGTGAATCAAAAGATATAAAAGTAATTAAGATACAATAACACACCAAACAAATATTAATTTAGAAGTCAAACAACAAAAACTTTTTTTTTCATTTGCGCTTTT
Source organism: Stegodyphus mimosarum (assembly GCA_000611955.2). Classification (NCBI taxonomy): domain Eukaryota; kingdom Metazoa; phylum Arthropoda; class Arachnida; order Araneae; family Eresidae; genus Stegodyphus; species Stegodyphus mimosarum. The sequence goes on along the minus strand of KK114142.1, from coordinate 74,228 downwards.
GCAGCTGAGGATGGTGGTTCGGTAAAAACCATCGAAACTAGTCCTGTGAAAATTTGAAAATATAATGCTGATTTTTGTTGTTTGACTTCTAAATTGATATAAAAGTAGTTGATTTCAGAATATGCAAGGAAGTATTCCCAATCCTTTTTGTTTACTTTCTGCTTCTCTCCCATTTTAGGATGCTTGTTAATTTAACATGTTATTAAAAACAGCCATATTTTTCAAACCATATTAAAACTCTGAATGATATGGCTTTTTTGGACATCTTAATAGAACCTATATTTAAATAGCATTTGTTTATTATATTTGAATAATTATTTACCTATCTCTGTACTTTCATAAAGCTCTATTCATTAAGATGAGAATTAAATCATTAAGAAATATAAGAAGAAACATTTTAAATATCAAGGTAATATATAAGAAAGGACATAACTAATTAAATTCAGTGATGCCTCTCAGTGGGTTGAAATATAAGTATGAAATTTCAGAACTCCCCCCATCCATGTGCATATAGCATTATAAAGAAAACTAATTTAATTAAACACTACTTTTCATACAAAAGTGCTTAAATTGAAGTAATATCATTAATATACAAACATAAATTAGGGCTTGATTATTACTTAAGATTACAATGCCCGGGATTATGACTCCAGAATCATCCTTTACTTTCGCATAAATCAGCATCTTCCCTTACAAAAAGCAAGGAAAGTGGGCACTGAGGACCCTTGAATGATTGCTGTGCCTAGACTCCAGGTTAGCTTATTAGACCTTGGTTATGATGATAAGATATTTGTTCTTATGATATTTTCAGTATCAAACACATTTTAACAACTAAATTAATTACTGCAAGCATCAATTTAACCATCCAAATATATGGGACAGGATTATACTTTTATTAACACATATATAAAGAAAACAAAATGTGATAGACAAAACTGTACACATTGTTTCACATATGAAGCCATGAGGGTCTTTAAAATGTCAGAAATAACATACTTTGCAGTATTTTGCTGCCTGCTCACATGCAGTTTTCAATTCAGATCCAGCAGGATGCCAGTCAGGTGGGCCATCATTTGTCAACAAACCCATTCCCAAAACTGCAGCATTGACAATAGCAACACCTTTTTCCTAAAGTAAAAAGAATATTGAATATTAAATGTTGTGAATGCTTACACTTTTCATGATAACTTAATATGCTATGAAAACTTTATTCTATTAACACGTTATTTCTTATATTCAATTTTTCCTGCACTTCTACTATCCCACCAGAATATATGAATGAGTGCAGCCTGCCAAGGTGAAACTCCTCTGTTACCGTCTTCCTTGAGTTTTGTAGCTACAAGATAATGAATTTGTTTAGGGCAGCAAAGCCAGATTTTAAATTATAAATAAGCTGAATCATTGTCATCAATCAAGCCCATAACTAGTGGAAATTAATTTTGATAATTGTTTTATTTTCTGTAATATGAAAAGCAAATAGATCTTTTAATTGTCCTTAGATTGTTGTAATTACTTAGTACTCTAGATTTGAAATGTTAGGACAAGATGATAATTCATCTGGCAGCCACAGAAGATTAAATTAATATTTAGACTAAACCAGCCTAAGTTTAATCTCATAACTACAAAAAAAAAATTATGGAAAAAATACAAATAGTTAACTTAGGAGTGACACTGAAAAAAGGGGAATAAAATTAATGAATTAGTTATGAACAAATGACATTTTTTACTTATATAAAAAATTAATTTACATTTTTCATATTAATAATTTTTTAACTCAACATTTTTTCAGATCAGCTCAGATAACACTTCCAGTTTCAGCTATGTACACATAAGAATATCCATGAGCTTACTTTGATACATATACATTTTCACGATTTTTAAGGAGAAAAATATTTCGCTCATAATGCTGATCAAATTAAGTTTCATTTTGAAGACAAAAATGAAAAGATAGGACAGTAAGTTTTCAGAAAATTCAATGCTTGTATAAAGGTACAAACACTTTATGTGTATCCTTGGATTTCGTTTTTAAATTTAAAAATTGTAATTGTATTTTTTACTAATGCATCAAATAAACTACTGGAGAAAAGAATGTCAGATATTAGTAGTACATAGTAGTACAAAATATCTTCATATATGGTATTCTTAACATTGTCCAAAAGAATAAAGCTAATTTTTTCCAATAAAATAAAGTATTTCCTTTTTGTGTCTTTCACCTACTCTTCATTTTAATTTTTAAATGACTTACTTGATGACATCTTTCCAGCAAATAAACTTAAATTTTCATTAGCAGGCTTAATTACACATTCTGTTACCAAATATATAACTTTCTGCCTATTACTTCATTTGATTATTATAAAATATATTTATTTATTTTAAAAAATTCCCTCTTTTTTTTCCTTCCTGTTTTATTCTAACAGCTTTTCAACCTGGTGCATTGTCAGGACTGAGCGTTCGGTGCATATTCTTGGTGAACATCTTTGTGTAAATCTAAAGTCCTGATCTTGAACAGGGAGCTGAATGCAGCTATGTTCTGTGGTAGAATACTGTGATTAAGTGATAGAATAACTATACGTAAGAAGGATTTAAAATCCTATTTTATTAAACCACAATTATTTACAGCCACTTCCCCAACTCGGGAGGGATACAGAAAATAATGACCGCCACTAGGGTCTAAACTGAACAATCAGATAATTTAAACTAAAACTAATTAGAAATTAAGTAGTCGTTGCTCACAGAGCTATAAACGCGAGGTTGGCCTCAAAACTAAATGGTGCGTAGCAAGATTTAACTAATACTCACGCACTTAGAATTACTTCAATAAGTAACAGCGTAACAGCGCTATGGCTTAAAATTTAAATACTAGCTGGTCAGGCGAATGTTGAATAGAGTAACAGTGGTCTAAGACTAAAAGCTCTCTCACACTGAGAGGTTCCTACTTATGGTTTAAATAGAACTTGGCTCCACTTCAAATTAGCACAGAGCTGAAACACGCACTTATTCTTACAGGAAGTCGAAAGGAGAACAGATAGAAAAAGGCAAATTAAAATAAAACTTTGTTAGTTTAAACTAAAACCTTACAGCATTTCCTGCACTTTTATACAGCTTTTACATATGCTTCTACTAGAGAAATAAGACATTATTTAGCTTTACACGTCAGCTCTTAAAGTATATTTTTTGTATTCTAAAACTAGCTTTGATTTCTTTTATTTCTATTGATTTCAGTTGATTCTATAGTTTCAGTAAAATGTACAGTACATGTTGTTTCTAACACTATTTTTCAACCCTTATATTATTACTGCTTTTCCAAGAATGTGATGTAAATTCTAAGCTTTGAAATGCATATTTTAGTTTCACTGGGTGAAACTCATTATGAATACTGAAAGGAATATAAAAATATCATATGATGTGACCAATTAGAATTTCACTTTCCATAAATATGCAAATTGGGCATGGTTGAAGATGATGTCAAAACTTTTGAGATGAGTTTAACTACTGATAAAATGTTTCTGAAATACAATTCTGGATAATTTTTTATTAGATAAGATTAATTATGATTAAAAAAAGGTAAGTAAATAATTCTTAGTTGTCAGCAAGTTTGAAGTAGCTGTTGTGTCAGCAAGTTTGAAGAAGAACAGTTTAATAAAGATATTTACTTTGGTGTTGACCATTCTGTAATTACTCTTACTTACTTCTACAATTACTTTTAGAATTTTTTCAAACAATTTCAGATGGATGTTGCCCACAGACCTGTTACTGGTCATCCAAGATTTACTGCAACCTATAATAATACTTATATGATGTCATTAGCTCAGTGTTGTCAACAAGCAACCATATCAGGACTTAGAACAGTCATTATTATACAAAAGGCAAGTCAATCACAATTATTATGGTGTGGTATAGACCATACAGACAACACAAATTTTTGTCCCTTTGAAAGCCAAAGCTATTAAAGTAAACCTGAAATAGATGCATCAAAATGCAGATTGGAAAACAAGTGAATGATCAACATACTATTTACAGATGAGTCAAAATTTATATTGGAATTTGACAATAAGTGTATGAAGCTCTGGAAAGAAGAAAGAACAGAGAATTTCAATAACACCATGCCTTCAGTACTGGCAGTGTAACAGCATGGACCAGATTTTCTTTGAGCTGCTGCATTGATCTGCACATCTTTACAATTGGTATTGGGATAGCTCAAAGGCATTGGGATGGAGTCTTTGATCTTTTAATGAGACTACATGTTGCAGTAGTTCAAGGATATTCTTACAAAAAATAATCAGAAATCAATCTTGTCAGAGGAAATCTGATAGTGGATATCTCAAAAGTGAACGCATGAAGAAGCCATCCCATTTGCCCAACCTCTATTCTATCAAAAATCACTGAGATGCCCTTGGACATGCTGTTTCTGCCCATATACCCCTTGCATTATTCTCAAGGGCCTGGCAACTGCTCTAGCAAAGGAACAGCAATTATTGCTCTCTGAAGCACTTGACTATATAACCAAAGGCATAGAACTTTACTGTCAAGCTTATATGAAAGTCAGAGGTTAGCATTCATTATTAAGGTAGGTTCTGTTTGATTACATATCTTGCAGTTTTTTTTTAATTGACCTACATTTATATAAATGATGACAAATATACCTAAATATATTTTATTCACTATACTCTTTAGTTATGAATATATATATAACTGAAATGCTCTTTTCATGTAAAATGTTATGCCAATCAAAGCCTAAATTCTTTAGTTATGTTAAGTTTACTATAGCATACTTAAGTTTTGGAAGTTGTCATACTTCAAAGACTTTTAGTTTTGCTTTGCTAACTTATTTTTCCACTGAAGAATTACAACTTTACATATGCATTTAATTAAAACAGTTTCATCCCAATCTCCTGTGCATGTGAAAATACTTCTCTTCAGAATGCTTACAAATTTAACTTTTTTTAAAATTTTGTGAAAATAATACACACTTTATTTAATATTTCTGGAAACTTTTGCGGAGCTTTTGATCAAAGTTCCTTTTAAGAACACGCATAAATTACACAGCAAAAAACTTCTGAGAGGAAGTTTGGAAAAAATATACAACTATTCTTGTCAATCACATTGCAGAAAATTCTAGACAAGCTACAACTAAATGACTTCTACCGGCCACAGCACTAAGTTATTGATTCAGCACCTAAATGCAGAACTATAGTACTCTGAAAATATACAAGACCAGATTTCATTTTCAGTTTTTAAACTCACTGCTCTTGTTGCCTATTTTATTTCAATTTATTTATTTTTTTTTTGATAAATCTTATGTTTAATATTGCTTCCTTTACCAATAATTACACCAATATCCATCTACTTACCGATAACTTATTAGTTCTCCCAAAAGCCTAATATATGTTATTGTTAAGAGATTTGGAAACCAGCTGAATATATACTTTTAAACAGAAGTTATACAAGATCAGTGTAACCTCATGAATGAATTATGAATTATTACATCAAACAGTTGAAATGGTTTTTTTGCATTTGGATAGCTATTACATTCTTTAAAATTTATGCATGCATGCATATAATAGTAAAGTTGAAAACCTGTTACCTCTCTATATTGCATTGAAGATCCCATACAAGCCATTTCCACTGCAGTGGCTTTTGAAATAATGAATTCTGCAGGCATAGAAAAACAATACAGTGGTGGCATAATTATGACATTCATTTATGCAGCATGCAGAGAACATAAAATTATTAAAAGACAAAGGTAAATTTGCATACTGATGTGGCAGTATTTGCTAATTATTTGAAGCCCAAAGAAACAGAACATGCAAAGTTAAAAAGAAAATTGTATTTAATTTAGGATTTATTATACAGAAAGATTAGAACTAGGCTCTCCTATTCGATGAGAACACAAATAATTAGATAATTGTAACACACATATTCGCATATTTACAATAATTATATATCCAAGGCGCATAATGAAAAATTATTCAGGAAAAAAAAAAAAAAAGCCAGAAAAAGAAACATATGAAAATGGTTCATTAAAAAGAAACAAACAGAAACAGTTCATTAATAAGCACTTTTCCTTTAAGTCATGGCACTTTTTTTTTGTTTTGTTTTGTTTCTGGCATTGATAACTGCTTTTATAACCATTGCTCATGGTGCTATCTTTTTTATCTAATCAGTCTGCCCTTGCAATGGACTTCACTGCAAGAGATAGTCAAGCAGCTATTCTGTTTCTTCAAGATGATATATTCTTCACAAAGAAAGATTCTGTTCAAATAATCATCCCATTAAATTTTAATGTGATGTAAAGTTGAAATGGCCATGCAGTCTCCATTCATGGAAAAAAAAGAAAAAGATGTCTGACTATAAGCATGGTTTATTGAATCCTGCATTCCTTTCATTATAACTGTGCGATTAATTTACATACAGTGAATTACAATACGATAATTGATTGGAATAATTACATGAGAGAAGTATCCAACAATTTCTTATTACTCCATATCTTATTAAAGTTGATGAAAACTGAAAAATTGTACAAATTGATAAAAATTTATTTAAAAAACAATGTAGACCATGTTCTTCCACTAAAATGAGTTTCTGGAGGATTATGTCATGAAATTAAAGAATGTTCCTTGTTACTGTTCCCAATCATTCTCTTTTGTCTAATATTCAACCAAAAGTGTAGGAAAGAAAATTTTACTGCATACAAAATGCAAAAATATGAAGCTGAAAGTGTGTGGTTTGGCTTCAATGGAAAAATACTCATTAATAAATGATACTGCAAATGCAGGGAGAGGTATAGGAAAGATTAACTAAGCAAATAAAAACAAAAATAATTCCTTAAAGTTAAAAATTATCATTCATATATATATAAATTTTAATATGAATTTAAAATCATTAAAACAAGGTTAAATTATTTAAGGCATTGAATATAGTAGATATGTTTGTAAATTCTCCTCTTGATAAGGCTGTAATTTTATCGAATTCAAGTTCTGCTCTTCAGGCTTTAGTGAGTAACTTAGGGAAACAAAGTGCTTGTGTCCAGAACTGCAGGGAGCTGTTGAGCAGAATTCAGACAAAGATTGCTTTCTAGTGGGTGCCCTCACATTGCAGCCTTTGAAAAAATGAGATGGCAGACATTTTGGCAAAAAAAGGTACAGATATTCTCCAAAGGTCTTCCAGAGACCTATCTCTTCATTCTGCTAAACTTGAAATTAATAGGATTTATAAAAAATCCTTTTGTTGTGTTGCTGTTAGTGACTTTGAAAATAAATCATGGAGAGTGGTACTGAATGCTGACTGTGTCTCGGACTCTCCTCGTACTACTACTGTGGCTGAGTTTAGCTTATTGACTGGACATGACAGTCTTGGCGCTCATTTGTTTTATTTTAATCTGACTTCCGGACCTTAATGTGCTTCGTGCGATTCTGGACAAGTCATGGACACTGTTCATCTGGACATGTGCTCTGCACTTAAGAGTTTGGACTGTACTGTAAAGAAGTATTGGAGAGCTCGTTGCCTAATGACCTGATGGTCAATGTTAGGCATTTGATAAATAAAATAAACAAATGTTTGTAAACACACACACACATGCATATATGCAATACATATTGAACGAGGAAATAAATTTACAGGATTTTCCTACATAATATCAAAGTTATTGCACATATTTTCCAGAATAAAATATTTTTCCAAGATTAACATATTTTACAAAACCAAACTAAAGTAAAAGCTTTGCCAGAAAAACTTCCTCAATATGAAATGGGAATAGGAAAAATAACAGAGGTACAATTTAAACTTTTACTAACTCATTGCTATTGTTGCATTATTAATGTAATTAAAAGTGCCACCTATTATCTTTTTATATCTTGAATTAAGTTGCTCTTTCATGGCAACACTGTTAATATATCTTTAGAATAAGTTTGTTTTGAAAAAATTTTGTTATTTCGTTCTTAAAGCAGAGTTTAAGAAGAAACAGTTGGAATTTCTTTTGTCTTATCCAACATTTGGTCACAAATAGGACGTGAGTGAAGCCAGTATAAGGCCAGTTATATGTATATTTATTGAAAACATTTGGTAACTATTAGTTCATAAGAAAAGCAAACGATGGATGCTTTAGTACGAAAAAGAATGCCATTAAGAGCATCATTTACGAAAATGTATAATAATTTAATAACTCTTCTTGAAGAGCAAACAGTTAAGAAATCGGATACTGAAGTTAAACTTACTTCATTAGAAAGAATAAAAACTAATTTAAGTGAAATTGATAAGCAAATTTTAGATGAAACAAAGCCTTTGCTAGTTGATGAAACAAAAAGTGACATATAATATGAGTATGGAAACAGTTAAACAGTATAATGAAATATATGATAATGTAACAGTATGTGCAAATTCTATTTTATAAAATATAATTTTTTTATCAAGAATCTGTAATTTCGAAAGTTGAGAAATCAAAACTCAAACCTCAAGATTGAACTGATAAAATTCGGGGGACAAGTTAAAGACTGGTTGTCCTCCAGCCAATTCAGCAGAATTCACGAAGATAAACATATGGAGTCAGAGGATAAATTCCAATATCTGATTCAGTGTATACCTTCAGGAAAAGGGCCAAAGAAATAATTGATAGTTACCCACAACTTCCGAGAATTATTAAAAAGCAGTAGAGAGTTTGCAGAACAGATTTGGTCATGAAGAACTGTTAATAGAGTTATATGTTAGAGAATTATTGGGACAAGTCTACAGTTGTATAATAAATTAGAGTCCCATTTAGGATCCCTTGAATCAATAGGGATGACTTCGAACAAGTATGCTACTAGGCTATTTCCCTGGTAAAGTTGTGCATTCCAGAGGAAATATTGCATATTTGGATACAGAATACATCTTTAAGTCAAGATGATAAAGCTTACAATAATAAAATAGCTCAACTCCTATTATTCCTAAGATCAGAAGTAGAAGGGGAGGATTATCTAAATCTGGTGAAATTAGGTATAAAGCAAAATGACTCTGGTTTTACAAAACAAAAGTGTCAAGAGTCTGAGATTGCCTTTTCCACAGTAAGTAATTTATTTGTAAGTTCTAAGGCAGGTTCCAAAACCAAATGTGTGTTTTGTGACATACCCATCAAAGCAAGAACTAGTTTTTATGGTCAAAAACTAACACATGAAGAAACATTGAAGAAACATTACACTTGTTTAAAAAGCAAAAAGTGCTGTTATACTTGTTTGAAAATTTGCAGTGCAGTAATTAAACAAACAAACAAACAAAACAAAAAAAAAAAAAGATAACTAGAAGAATTTTGCTCTCATTAACTCAGCAATTATTCAATCCCAATGGATTTTCCAATCCAGTGACTCTTTTACCAAAACTATGGCTCCAGAAAAGCTGGAAATCATAACTGAGTTGGAAAGTTGAAATATCAAAAGAATTGGCAAAGCAGTTTTTAAAGTGGCTTGATGAACTTGTGAAAATTCTAAGATCTATATTCATTGATGATGAATCCTCAGTAAGTCTGCATACATTTTGTGATGCTTCTTGTTTAGCTTATGCATCAGTTATGTATATAAGGAGCAAAAGTGAAAGAGAAGTGAAAATTGAATTAGTGCTTGCAAAATCCAAAATTGTTCTGCTAAAGAAAATATCTATCTAAGATTGGAATTGATGGCTTGCAGCACTGGTGTTCAATCTCTGTTAAAAAATCTTTGAATCTTATGAATGTGAATGAATTTTCCTGGACAGATTCATCAACTGTGTTACATTGGATTCACTTTTTACACTGAGGCGTGTAATCCACATTTACCTTGGTAAAGACAGTAATGATAGATTGGTGCATTTGAAAACCGTTTCCGAAGAATTACTCAGATCTGTGCAACATATCTACAGTTTAAGAATTCAGGCTTCAAGTAATTCAAACAAGAAGGAGGAACTTACAGAAAAGGAGTCGGAGATTCTTCACAAAGTTCTTAAGGATAAAATCACCGGAACATTAAAACACCTACTAAATTCAAGGACTATAAACTTTAACTTCGACTTTGTAGTTCATAATTTTGATATAATATGGTTTATCAAAACATGGCAGAATTTTGCATTATTAATATGATTAAGATCACCACTTATTATCTTTTTATATTTTGAGTTAAGTTGCTCTTTAATGGTAACATTGTTAATACATCTTTAGAATAAGTTTGTTTTGAAAATATTTTGTTGTTCTGTTGTTAAAAGATAAAATGGAGTTTAAGAAAAACAGTTTGAATTCCTTTTGTTTTATCCAACAATTATATCTATGTTGCCACAAGCCATTTTATAGAACCAAATTTTTTTCTTGAAACTTCCCTTTCAAAAAATGAGAGATGAGTTTCTGAAGAACACCTTAATGTTGCCCAATAGACATTTTCACCAGACTTTATGGTTTTGCTAGTCTTACCTTCGCAAAAAAACTTCTACCTTTTATGAAGAAGACCTACATCAAGGTTCTGATCAACCTTGAAAGTGACAGAGTTTCATGAAAACCTATAGCAATCCACGTTTCCCCCCCTTTCTTTCTTTCTTCTTTATTTTTTTTTATGGAAGGGGGCTAATTTTAAATTTTACTTTGGCATGTTTTTCTTCCAATTATCTGCATTTTATGACCACATATATTATATACTAGAACAAGACTCCAAAGGAACATAGAAGTTTCCTATATAATTAAATTTATAACTCACCTTAAAATAAGAAATATAATTCCTCAAAGTATTGTCAAATAAAGTACATCGGCAGTATGACAAAATAACATCTATGTTGATGTCACTCTTATCCACTATCTCTCTAAAACAAAACAGAAAAATGATGCCTCAAAATACTTTTCAAAAATTTGAAAACAAAAATTATTTCATGCAATGCACAGTTGTTATTTTGCAAAGATTAAGCATTAGTTATGTAAAACTCATTCTTCATCTTTGTAAAATCACTATTTTTGAGATTCTGGTATTAATAAAATATGAATGATCTACGAAATTATTTCCACATATTCAATACACTTTCCTTAAATGACAACCTTCTTCCCCCCCCCATAAAATATTTGAAACAGTGATAAATTTTGATTAGGAATTATAATAAAAACACAAATTTGACATCTACTTGAGTTAAAAGCTATGCGAAATTATTTAAGAGCTTTAAAAAAAATTATTTTCTTATAATATAAAAATCATAATGGATTTAAAAGATTCTGCATTAACCTTTTCCAAGAATTATAAATTTAACTTCATTTTATATGTAGCGTTTTGATAACTGCATAGTTTTGGTATTGTATTCACCTATGATAGTATTCCTTTTAAAATGCCTTTCTGAAAATTGCCCTTTTTCTTACAAGCAACATCACCTTTAAAAAACATATTTCAATATAACTCGTTCCTTAGTGTTTAAATTAAAAGGAAATTATTTATTTTTACTCATTTAGTTTTATCTAAAGATATAATATTGATATTATTTAATCACCTTTCTTCTATGGATATATTTCACAATTTCATAAGATATTACACAAATTTTGAACTGGTATGAAATTTATGTGAAACATTAAATGTAGTTTATTTCAAGGCATCTGAATCGAATCTGAACTCTGCATTGCCTTTGATTTTATTTGTTAATAATTTTCTGTCAATTGTATGAAGCTAATTCCTTTAAAATTGTTTCAATTGTAAAATTTTTTACAATAGCTTTATGCTGTTTATGATATATTCATTTCTTTAGCTTAATATTATTTAAATGACATTAGCAGCTTATGCTTAAATAAACTAAATGAATTCCTCTGGGATGGAGACAAGATTCTTTTGCATGATGGAAAGCAAGTTCAAAGATATAGATAAGAATTTACATTAATATAATTTACTCTTAACAATAACATAATAACTTTTACGCAAAGGTCAATTTGTAAGGGGTATTAAATTGTTACCTTGTCTTTCAATGGCATTAATTGTGAAGTATTTAAATGAGCATTATTTTTATTTTATAGCTTTTTGAAAGCATTATTTCAAGGAAATTTCTAACACCCCAAATAGAAAATGTGGTGTTCCCAGATACAAAGTGTATATATAAGAGTATATATCTTATCTCTGGGGTCAAAGGCCTGATTTTACAAAGCCCAGTATATTTTATGCAGAATGGCTGAACGAAACAATTTTCAGTGGAATGGTGCCAGTTTCAGCAATTAAGGCACTAGGGGGATTAAATTTAGTTTGTATACTTTTATACTGATACAGTAAAGAGAGTAAATTATCCATTTTATAGATACTTTTAATATTGTATGTTGAGATTAGTTCAATTTGGAATAGCAGCTTGCAGTTTTTGTGCAATTTTTAGTATGGTGGCCCACTTTGTGAACTTCATACCTTCTCTTGGTTAAGGAAACTGAAGCATCTTCTTTGCCAGTGTTTATGGGACTTCTGATTAGTACTTTAATAAGACCACCTGTGTTTAGTGTTAACCATGTAAAGTTCAACACTTTGCATCTGAAATTGTTTGCTTTGCTTATGACAGTCATTAGATATGATAGGGACAGTTTTAAAAAATCTATCATTTGCATGGCCAAGATATTTCATTTTTGTCATCTAAAATAAGTTTTTTAAAAAGCTCTTATATGCAGTATTTCTTGCAAGTTTGATTACAACGGGATAGACAGCTGGAGAATAAAGTACAGAATTCAACTGCTGTATTGAATTATTAGTTATCATTTGCACTACTCACTATCTAGGGAGTAAGTTGACTATGACTGGAGTTCAGC
>KK114142.1:10623-61450 GCA_000611955.2 Stegodyphus mimosarum | reverse complement strand
GCAGGTTAAATTTATTATTAGTTGAGGTACAGTTGTGAATATTTGTATTCATGTTTTGTCATTTTAATAGGCTCAGTAAAGCCTTTTGGAATTCTGGGAAATTTTTCATCATAATTCTGAATCAAGTTGTCCTTTTTCTCTTTTACCGCTAATTTTTTACTTATCCGGATTATGATATTTGAATATGGTAAAGCCACGAGGGCTACCTGTCTAAGAGCAGGGATGCCTTTGCAAAGGACTTTTCTGAGGGAAACTGGTTCATGTTCACATGACACAAGGGGGAAACCATGAAAGTGGTGAAGCTATTAAACTTAAACAGAGGTTACCTGCTTTAGAACTGAGGATCTTGCAGTTACTTTAAAATATCTGAAGTCTTTGGTGATATGAATTTATAGTTTGGTTCATTTGAATAGAAAATTTTCAAAAATCTGTCACTTGTATGGCTGAGACATCTGGCTTCCATAATCTCAGATAAATTTTTCAGAAAACTATTATATGTAATATTTCTTGCATATTTGAGTAGAATATGCATCATTTTTAACAGAATGACACATTTTATTTATAACATATTTGGCTATCTCAGCAAGTTCCTCCTCAAGAACTTTAAATTATTGCTGTACATTTCTTAGAAGTCCATAGTACATTTATACATAGTATTCACAGCTGAAGTCTATATGATATTATCTGACGTGTTGGCAACAGTTATAGACACAATTCAATTATACTTCCTGTGAGAGAGAGCATTGCCCTCAGGTAATGAGATTATAATGCTGCTCACAGTAAGAGCTCATGGGAATAACTACTTCACCAATGAATGGCTGAAGAATGAACTTATACTCAAAAGATAATGAAATTATGAACTTATACTCAAAAGATAAAAGCCTAAGTCTGTAAGTAATATTACTAATCTAGCAAAGCCATGATTAATGTTAGTACAAGGGCCTGACTACCACCTAGTATTACAAGGCCCGAGCCATACATCTTAAGCTTGCATTTTCCTCATTGGAAAGCTTTGAAAATGAGGACTTGATCCATTTATGGGCTTTTCTGAGATGACTAGAAAATGACTAAAAATGGCTATCATTATAACACAGAATAACAGGAGTATCTGAATATCCTTGAATATTTTAGTTTCTATTCCTCTTATGGTAATTTATGAAGACTAATTTAAAATTTGGTACTCTGAAACAAATCTTAGTGCCACACTATGGCTCTGCTTCTATTAAATGCTTCCACTTCTACTGAATAAAAAATAATAATAAAAAAAAACCTTCTTAAATTAATCAATTTCTTCCCTACTTATTTACCACATGCAATTAAACTACTTTGCTTTAATTAATATATGCAGTTTACTTACTTAAGTATAGATACAGGATACCCTGTTATACCAATATATTTCGCTTTTCCAGATTCTTTTATTTTTTGAAGGGTAGGAAGCGTCTCATAAGCAATTACATCAGTATTTTTTGCAAATTCAACATCATGAGCCTTTAAAGAAAATTACTAAATTTTAGATTAAAATTTTTGAATTAAAAAATACATATCATATGACTAGAATATTTCACTATGTAGATTTAGAATTAAGGAAAGTAATGATTATGATGGACATAAATTTGGAATTACCAGCAAAACATCTGCATATTCTATTCCCAATCTATCAAGACTTTCATTAACACTTTTGAATATTCGGGCAGGAGAGAAGTCAAACATATTTTGTAATTCTGGTCCATACCTCCCAACTTTTGTAGCAAGATAATAAGTATCTCTTGGTATGTTTTTCAAAGCCTAGAAGAAAGAAAAACTACATTTAGAAAATACAAACTGTAATTAAATTTGAATATTTCATATTTTAAAGATACTCTAGCAAGTAAATTAATAAGTGGTACGATTTTATCTTTGTTGAGTAGTGATAATAACATATATATACATACACACCACATTCTACCTTTCTAAAGACTGTTTTTCTATCTTTGAATCTTTCAAATTATTTTAACTATTAGTACTGGAATGGCATAGCATGCACTTTAAATTTCACTGTAATAAAAGTATTCCTGGCATGTTTAGCATACCATCTGCTTTTAACCCTCTGTCTATTAAGGCTGAATATACACAGTTTAGAATATTTTTTCTGGTGTTACTAAATATATATATGGATCTCAAAATTTAATAGATTGCCAAGAAATGAAAGCAATATATTAATAGTACATAAATTTTGATTTAAAATATGAGTGGCATTTTGGCATTAAAATCATAAAAATATCCCTTTTTCATGGGAAACCTGGGCCTTGATCGGTTGGAAGGTTCATAAGTGACCTTATTGGATCTAGTTATATTTTATTTGATTCTTGTTTAGTACACGAGTTCACGTGGAGAGGCAGAATGAAACAAAAATCCAGTGACCTCTGCCTAAAAGTGCCATTGCCAGGCAAGGATACACGAGGAAGATAGATAATTCTACATTTAGTTCTGGTTCTAAAAAAAATATTTGATAAAATACATTGCCTATATTTGTCACTTTACAAATGCGTTATACTCTGCAGCATTCCTTTTTAATAGTTAATTTTTTAATTTAATTATTATTTGCTTTTTTGTATTTATTTATTTTCTAAGATTTGCATTTAGTATACATTTTATTTTGTTAATTTTTTATGTATTTTTTATAAAACTGATTAGTGTAGAAGTATATTCTTTTGGATTATAGCATTTCATTTCAGTTAAGTTGATTTCCTTAATTTGATTATTATACATAACGTTACTTCCCCCCCCAGAATATATTTTCTGATACAGTTTTTACTTCGGGGTTAGCATATAATAACAAAATTTAAGAATTGATTGATGTTCAGAATTAGCTCATATTTTGTTAATAGCATTTTATAAGTATAGCAGAACCCCAATCATCTAAGCTAATATATACTACAGCTAACTTGAATAAGCAAAAACTCGGATAACACGGATTGACCAAAGAAAATTTTAATTCTATAGTCTTATTGTACATACTATAGGGAATTTACTAACATACAGGCATATAGCACTATAAAGCTTATGTAAGTTCAAATGTACAGATATGCACATAGCACTAAATATAATACATAGTAAAAATTTGAAAACATGCACCTAAATTCATGCATCAACGTCATTCAGGAAAATATTTTTCCAGCTTTTCAGAAAGATAGATTGCTTTGTATCATTCCCTGATTCTCTCAGCCAGTAAATGGCATCTTATTAGATTAACCTGTTTTAGATTTTTAGTACCTGTTTTGTTATTTTTTAAATCTTGTAATAAATATTTGA
Source organism: Stegodyphus mimosarum (assembly GCA_000611955.2). Classification (NCBI taxonomy): domain Eukaryota; kingdom Metazoa; phylum Arthropoda; class Arachnida; order Araneae; family Eresidae; genus Stegodyphus; species Stegodyphus mimosarum. The sequence continues at coordinate 58,159 of KK114142.1, read as the reverse complement.
AGAGCCTGAACTGGTAGTTCATTTTAGATCCAAAGGCTGAATCAGGGGTGTAATTTTAAGGGATAAAAAAATATGTCCGAAATTAAGACCGCCTTAAGGGACAAATTAATTTCATTAGAAAAATTACTTAACACTTGGAACAAACTCTTCATGTAACCATGAATTGAATCCATCCAAGCTCCTCTTGGTTTGTGTATTTTATAGAAAGATTTTCAACATTCACATTTTTAAACACTCTTGTTTTTCTTTCTACCAGTAAAAGTTTAAACTTCTTATCACCAGGTTTATTTGCATGTACCAAAACCATCACCTTTTCTTTACTTCATTTGTAACCAGAAGCTGACTGTTCTTATTTCGATGCTAGTCAGCTGTAAGATTTAGACGCCTTTAATCACATCTATAAATTTGCTATGGGTTCAGTTTGTTTTCCAGAATCATACTATTCAATCTGTTAATAAAGGAAGTCACTGTACCTGAGTTAACTGATAAAATCTCCCATGCACTGTTTAATTGCTGCACATCATACTGTTTCTTCCAATGATCAAGCCAACCTGTTCTGTCCTCTTTACCATTTTTACAGTGCTGGAAAAAATAAGATTAGCTTGTAATATCAGACCAGATAATGGACTTCCCTTCCTTTCTTTCTCACTACCTTTCATTGTTTTTCATTTCTTTGTGGCATTATCATCTTCAGCTGCTTGTGCATGCTGAATCACCTATTTTTCAATTTCCCCAGTCGTCCACTGTTACTTTACCAACACCTAAACTATTAGCCACCTTTTTAGATATTTCATCAGGATACAGCCTGTTAATGGCAGCAAGATTTCTTCTATTGATAAAACCATACATTTTCTTCTATTAGTCCTTGTTCAACAATCAATCACTAAAAAACACACAAACACACACAAAAAAGAGCCAAAGTTGGTTTCACTGTTTTTTTTGTTGCATATCTAGCAGTGTATTCTGGCTCTGGTGTGAAAACTAAAAACCAACTGATTTTTCACTCAAAGTGGTCAAGAATCAAGGCTGCTGAACTGAAATGTGGTAATGATGGGATTATGGTTTGAATTATTGCTAAAACCCAAGTTTGCAGATGGTTTACCTTTTGAGCAAGTGTATTTTAATGTCATTTTATTTACTTATTTATTTATTTATTGCATTGGGATTGGATAACATGGAATCTCCATTAATGAAAACTCAGATTATTAGAGTTCTACAGTATATATAGTGCAATTAAACAAAATGTTAAGTGTATTCTTGTAAGCATGTTAATCTGATTTTGCAAGATAAAAAATAATGCTCAAATATGCAAGGGTTCATATCCATTATACATATTTCCACAAAAGAAAGCTTTCTTTTCAGCTTAGAAAATTAAATATTAATAAACAACCACTAAAGTAAAGCCAAAAAACAACTTACTTTTCCCAAAACTTTTTCAGCTTTTCCATGGCCATAAAATGGAGCAGTGTCAATATAATTTATACCACTTTTAACTGCTTCTAGAACAGTGTTGATTCCTTCCTGTTCTTCAGAAATTCCATAACATAAAGCCAATTCAGATCCACCTACATATTTTTATCATACATAATGATATTTTACAAAACATACTAAGGTATATTTTTAATTTGTTGCATAAAAATTACTTTTGATAACTTCAGTTAATACACTTTTATTTTACCATTTACCTATATTAAATGTGGACTAAATTAACAGTGATATAAGTGATCAATAATATAGTATATGGTAAGATTCAAATGTTTAGAGGCTGCAAGCATAGAACACATACATATGTTATCTCCATTCTGATTCCTCAAACCAGTTAGGGATAATTCCTCTCTGAGGAGAAATATAATGTGCTCCAATTTCACTAAGTGCTTTCCACAATAAATCTGAAGATTCTGAGCATGGTTGGCAGTTTACCAAAAACAGCATTTAATAAACAGTAAATTCTGCATAGTCTGATGTAAACCTGTGAAATTCTATAGCAAGTTTGAACATAACAGATTAGTCTATAGTCCTCTGTCTTGTTTGAAGCACACTGATATCTTTTCTATGCTTCTTTTCCAGTAACCCTTTCAGATTTCTAACAATTTCCCCCCTCTTTGCTTACTTTCTTTTTCATATAAAGGAATTCATATAAAGGAAACACTCATATGGTGCAATATCAGAAATACTCAGAGTCCACTAGTGAGGTTTTATAAACTTGATTTTTTCATGCATGAGGAATTATGACATGTTAATGTGTAAAATCTTAATATAACAGATCTCCTCTCAGCTAGAATCTGTACAGAACAGACTTTGGAACTGATTATAAAGTTTTTTATGAATTCCGTTCTTGTTTGATTTTAGCCCTAGCTGACTAAAATATATTTTTGCTGTCTCATTCACAGAAATGGCCATACAAACCATGATACCAATGATATTCAACCAAAATTGATGGAATCATTTTTAACTGAATAATAAATAGAATTCTTGAATAAGAAAAGAGAGCGTTTTTAGAAAAGCGTACAAAGGAGCATGAATGCTGCCTCATCACTTTCATGGATTTATCACTCAGATATGATATTTAAGGTTTTACAAGACACCTTATCTTTAATTTATGCTTTATTTGAAAGCTTATTAGTTGTTGACATACTATTTTTTAACCACACTTTCTTCTATTGTAGGATCCAATTTTAATTATGCCTTTCGGAACTACTACAACATAAATTTTATTAATTTGCTTTTCCATTCATTGTTTTCAAGATGCCAATTAGTTTACATGAACAGAAATTTAAAATTCTTAATTTGACTATATTTCTTTTACAATTTTTTTGAATTATTATATACCCATAGTGAACTTTCAAAAATGCTTAACTTGACGAATTAACATTCCATTAATTTTTTTCAAAAGGGTAATACAATTTAAGAGCAAATTACTGTACCTTATAGTCAACATATTGCTCATCCAATCCAATGTATTGCACATCAGTAACAGTTTAAAGATCATTAAGTGACCCTTATCATTTTTCTTGCCTTTACTGTAGCATCTGTGTCTATTTCTATAGCATCTATTTCTATAGCACAGTTGAATTTACTTGAAACTGAAGTGTGTTTAGTTGCTTGACTGTATTTTGTACATAAGATATATACTGCACACATCAGCCTTTTTCAAACTTTCTCTGTCAACCAATTTTATAAATTAGAATGTTCGACAGACTACCTTACTCTACCTTCCTTTGGGGAAAAATTTTCAATTTTCGATTTTAAGCATATTTATAAAATACAATTATCAAATATTCATTTAATTTCATATTGATATTCAGATAAAATAGGAAAGTTTATACTTTTTTCTAATAATTCAACGCTATTAAAATTTGGAATTTTTTTCCATCCCATTGACTAAAAGTTAAATAAATATTGGTATTCGCATTAACGAGATGGATGAACCTACGAATTCTTGCATAGTTGTTCAATGTTTAGACGTATACTTGTAAGAAGCATCACAGTCATAGTGCTTTAAAACACTTTTTTTTTTTTTTTCAATGAGAAGTAGCCAAGTAGAGTAACTGGTAATAAATTTCATAAAATGTCAGTCTTGGGAGACAAAGTGATAGATGACTGCCACATGTGATTTCCAAATTCTAAGATTTTCAGCTATAGTGTGGTATATACAATTAATCTGAATTTTATTTTTTGCCTTTTCTGAAAATCCAGGAGGACGACAAGCGAAGTTTAAATTAACACTGGCTTACAACTTGAACTTCATATGATAATACACATATACATAAACTAAACATTTTAGAACTTTACCTAATCCCAGCACAGAGACTTTAAGTCCTGTTGAGCCAAATGACTTATAAATCATTTTGCTTGACTTAACTTCATTATGAAATCCTTTTTTGTAGGTTGCTGCATGTTTGGAAGATAGCACCCTAAGAAAATCAATGGAAAGAATTAAAAACATATAATATAATTCGTACAGAAATTTTACAAAAAAAAAAAAATGTTTCTATGTAAAGTTCATTAAAACAAGTGCATACTTGCCAACCTACGACACTCAAAAATCGGGAGATTTATTTTCAGCGACAAAAGGATTTTTAAATAACAATATATTTTTTTTATTATGAATTAACTTCAAATTGTAACTAATTAGCATTTGAAAGTTCAGTCATTAATTCTTAAATGCAAACTGTACATTCAGCAATAATAACCTTTTGGTCCTTTGTCGCCATAGGTTTTTTTCAATGGAACTCATGTTGGCTTTGTGTTTTTGTGTACGAACGTGTTTAAGAACATCGGCTCTTCCACCGCACGAAATCGAAAAATCGCAATGACAAACGGTACACATCATAAATGCATTACATTTCCTTGAGGAAATATTAGAAGAAAAGTCATCTGTGTATGATTTTTTAAAAGTACCTGAGTATTTCACCTTTTTCGCAGACATAATTAATACGAAATACCATAGTTTTTTAAACTATTTCTCTAAACCACGTATGTTCACAGAGGTTAGTGACAAGATGAACGAAATAACAACTTCAATCTTGCTTTGTCCTTATTTGACTAATATGTGCCAGATGACATGCAGTGGCACTCGATGCTCATTGGAGAAATGGAACATGAAGTTTTTGGACGAGTGTTCTCACTCATAAAGCAGAAACGCGCCATAATTTCTCACTGATGAAACTACTCTGGTTTTCTATGTAGTCTAGAGAAAAACCAATTTCTTTCAGACACCCCAAATCACTTTTTATATAAAATAACAGATGCAAATAACGAAGTATTAAGCCAAGCTAAATAAAAATCGTGAGAAATTTTAAGAATAAGAGAAAGTCGGGAGAAATATGTTGTAAATCGGGTTGGCAAGAGAACGGTCAGAAATCGGGAGAGTTGGCAACTCTGCAAGTGTTTATGTTACAAATAAAGGAAAATTCATACGAATGCTTACTGAAGGTAATTGGCATATATAGGATTCTAATCTATATATGCCAATTACCTTCAGTAAGCACTATACTATGCAAATTCGACATAACAGATACTACAATCTTTAAAGTGTGAAGCTTTTATAATATTTTAGCAATAATCTTGCAAGATTTATGTTAATTAACCATTTTTATGATTTGCATCTTCACTTCAACTTCTTTCCATAAACCTCAACAGAATGCAAATTAGTTGCCATGTATTTAAGCTAAGGTTTTGAATGCTTTACAGCTTCTGGCAGCCTTACCTTGCAGTTACATGCTGTCCAGTTACTGGTACTAAAGGTACTGACAACACAAATAGCTACCTGGAGCACCATCAACGATCTCCCCACTTGTGTGAAAATAGAAAATGCAAATTTTTCTCTATCTGATGTATTTAATGCTCTTCTGGCTGAGTCTCACTCAGGTTCAATTTCTGACACTCTGAGGCTATAGCATTTTCTTATTTCCCCCTCTCTTCGGATACCAACCTTTTACTTGAAAAATATGGAGAGAGCTGGCAGCATCAATATCCAAAAAGTTATTTGGCCGTGTAGACAGAAAAAAATGTCTACAAGAAGCAGTCAAAAAACACCCAAAGGTATCAATTTTTGGTAGTCTTAAGTCAAACAGTAGGAACAATGCAGGCTCAAATTCTTCAACTACATATATATTCAGACATGCCATCTAATGATTATAAGGTCAAAACCACTAAAAACACTGTACCTTCTGAAGAAAATAAGAACTGCATGCATGAATTAATAGATTAAGATAACAACTGAATGCATGACTCTACCAGAGGAAATAACATAGCAGCATACTTGTTGATTCATCCTTATTGATTCAAGAGATCTTAAATGTGACTCAAATTTATCATATAACAGCATTATGTCAGTTTTAGATTTCATATTAGTGGCGATTTTTACTAATAGTCCCAAAATTCTCTAACATAAAGCTCTATTAACAGTTCTTCATAACCAAATCTATTCTGCAAACTCTCTACTGCTTTTGAATAATTCTCGGCAGTCGGGGGGTAACTATCAATGATTTATTTGGACTTTGTTCCTGAAGCCATACACTGAATTAAATATTGAAATTTATCCTCTGACTCATGTTTATTTTCGTAAATTCTGCTGAATTGGCTGCAGACGGACAACCAATCTTTAACTTCTATTCCAAATTTCATCAGTTCAATCTTGAAGATTGAGTATCGATTTCTCAACTTTCAAAATTACAGATTAAGATATTACACTTTGTAAGATAGAATTTGCATGTATCCTTGCATCATCATATTTTCCATTATACTGTTCAACTGTTTCATACTCATTATTATATGCATCACTTTTCGTTTCAGCGACTAACAAAGACTCAAAAGTTCAGCGGCTAAAATTTGCTGATCAATTTCACTTAAACTAGTTTTTATTCTTTCTAATGAAGCAAATTTAACTTCAATATCTGATTTTTCAACTGTTTCCTCTTCAAACAGTTACTAAATTATTATACACTTTAGTAAATGATGCCCTTAATGGCATTCTTTTTCTTATTAAAATATCCATTGTTTTCTTTTGTTATGAACTAATAATTACTAAATATTTTCAACAAATATAATTATAACTGAACTTTTACAGTCTTCAGTCCCGTCTGAATTGCCACCAAATGTTGGATAAAAATAAAGAAATCCAAGCTGTTTCTTTTGAAAACTCCATTTATTACTTTTAATAACAAAACTTAAATATTTTCATAACAAACTTATTCTAAAGATATATTAACAATGCTACCATTAAAGAGCAATTTAACTCAAGATATAAAATGATAATAAATAGGTGGTGCTTTTTAATCATATTATTAATGCAACAATCATACATATATACACTGTAGAAATAGATGCTCACTCATGTTGTTGATTTCGGTAGTTTGCATACAATATCAGGTGGAAAACAGATCAAAATGTTGTTGCACAAGATTTCATAATGGGCTGGATTAAGCAATTAAAAGGGCTGCATCTGCCCACAAGCTGGCTTTTGTCGATTCCTGGTCTTAGGTAACAATGTCGCTCTTGTAGCTGAGAATATTTTAAATGTTGAAATAAATGTCAACTACAGTGATACAGCATACTGACCAGATAAATTTTCAAAAGATGAAAGTGATCACATTATTATGAATGGGTCACATCCTATTAATAAATAGTATAAGTTTTCTGAAAGATGAAAATTAACATAATTTTACTGTGACAATGATGCAGAAGAAAATAAACAATGGTGATCATGATCTTAGAAGGTCATTTATTCGGAGAGCACCAATAAAATTTATTGCTTTTGTTGTAGAATTTTTGGCTTCAAATAAGGCAATGTTAGGAAAATCTAGAATTAATGACTGGAAGTTTACTCATCTTACATTTAGAAGAAAATTCAGTAAATTATCTGAATGCTTAAAGAAATTGTCATTACTGATAAAAGTCTGAAATATCACTGATCACCAACAAAATTACTGATAAACAGCTTCAGTCACACGTGAAAAAAGAATGAAAACACTGGTATAGTTTTAAAACATCTAATCAGTATTTAAATGAATGCAATTTGGCTTTCAGAGGCAACTCTCACTACACTATTTACATTGTACAATGCGAATTTTTTGGTCTTGTTAAAACAACTTCGAAAATTTGATTTAATAATGAGTGAGTATTTATATTAGATTGCATCAGCAGAAACTAATGTTCACTATTTTAGTAAAACTGTTCAGAATGAAATAATGAACTGTTGGGAAATTCTGTTCAGGAAAATATACGCAACTGAGCTAAATCGGGAAAATATTTTAATTCTATTTGAGAATGTATGCCAGATATGTCTTGTGGAGCAGCACAATATGACTTTCAGATGTAGAAGAACATTTTTTTAGCAGTAATTTTTTAAGCATAAGAAAAAATTTTTTCAGCTGTAAACATGCCATACAAACTACAGATCAAGGATTATATAAAATATTTAATTTTCTGAGAGAGAGCCACCTAGACTTACAGAACTGCAGAGGCCAGGGCTACGATAATTGTTCAAATATGAAAAGAAAAAACAAAGGGGTTTAGGAATGGATCATGAAAGAAAATCCATATGCATTTTATATGTCATTTGGATGCTACAGCTTAATGGTTAGTGACAGTGCAACAAGTTGCTTTGAATCTACTTCTTTTCCTAGTACTGTACAGTGAATCTATGTTTTCTTTTCTGTCTCTCTCAAGAGACGTTATGCACTGAAAAAACATGTAAATTGCCTCACTGCAAAATCTTTATGCAAGACTAGATGGGAATGGCAGAATAGAACATATCAAAACCATTAAAAATGAAATCACAGGAATTCAAGAAGCTGTATGAATTTTCAAATATGCCTGTATTGCAACATGAAGCAAAAACTCTTAACACAAACAGAAGGTTACGGTTTTCTAGTGATGATAAATATCTGGTATGATGACTTAGGCAGGATAAATGTTGTCAGCAAAACTATGCACGAACACCTTTGTGGAAGTACCTATTGCAGTTTCACTAATGAATAGTATGACTAATTACTGAATTGATTATTGTGCAAATGGATATGAAAAAGACAGTAGATTCAGTAAACAAATTAGCTACAGTATTAGAAGTACAGTCTAGAAGTATAAGAAAAAGAAAAATGCTATTTGAATATGATAAGTGCACTGACGAGGTTCCAAATGAAGATGACCCAGAAAAAAGATTTTAAAATCATGTATTCAATGCAATACTGGACAGAGTTTTTAATTCTTTATCAGAGAGATCTGAATAGTTACAAAGTTTCAATAATCCATTTTAAATGACTTTAAAGATCTGCCACATAAAAATAAACTCAAAGTAGCACATCAGGGTTTGGATAGGAAATTAAAGTACCAAGAAAATAGTGATATAAATGGATCTGATCTTTTGACTCAACTAGAAGAAGTCAAAGAATTATTTCCTGAATATATAAAGCTTCCAATAGAAGGCCACTAGGTTTATAAACATTAACAAGATGTAAGCCAAATCTCTGGATAGCATTACAAATAATGTTTACAATACTTATTATTGGGGCTATGGTGGAAAAAGCTTAATAAATTAAAAATTTAAAAATCATACATATGTCATCCATGTCTGAAGACAAATTGAATTCACCAATTTTGTCTATAGAAAATAATATTGTGAAGAAAATAAATCCAGAAAATGCCATGAAAAGGTTTGCTGATCTAAAGGCCAGATAGAAAAAAGTGTTTTAAATAGGCTAAATTTTTTCCTGCTGTGTAAATACTGACTGAGGGGGAAGACAAAAATGTTCATTGTATGCTAAAAAACAATTACAATAATAACTGATTTCTATATTTTTGGTTTTTTTTCCTTATAAAAATTTTTATAACTATACTTATTAAGGGCACCAGTTATCATAAGGCCCGCCTTGGTACTACTGCCAGCTCTGTCTAAGATACTCAGGTTTTAGCACCTTACTAGCTGATGTTTAAAATGAGAGCTATGAATTATCTTGAGCCAGCTTAAGTACTCTACTTTACTTTGTGAGTAACCTCAGACTAAGTTACCTATATTGAAATTACTTAGGTTAGGTTAAATACTCACAAGTAGTGAAGGCTCATCTGTAGCATAAGCAGTACCTTTTGTTCATCTAAGAGTTAAATAAAAAAAAGTTTCTCCTCATTTAAAAGTTTTAACCTTCTTAGGACTTGGTCATTTGCTTCAGATTACAGTAGGAACTTACTCTGCACACTAGTTAAGTCTCCAGGACCTCGAGACAAACTTGTAGACAACTGAACCTACAATCTTGTTAAAAATTTTATATACCCTATTAATAGTAAGCAATTATTAAAATAGTTGTCACTATATAAACAAAAAGCAAAGGCATAATATATTTATTACTCTATCATATTTACAATAATTTATCACTTTATTACATACATTTACAATGAACAATCTTCTTGCAGAGTACCAATTCCATGCTACATTGAAATATTCCCTCTTTAAAAGTTCTCAATTTTTAATTTGATTCTTAAATTTTTCATAGCCATTAACTGCAGAGCTAACTCAAATTATTATTTAAATCAGCACTTGCTTGCACTGAAATGCGAAATTAAATAATAATCTAAAAGAACAAGCCTACAAATTGCTAATCTTAAAATTAAAATCAGGTTTTTCTGTTCTGAAATCCTACAATTTATATAAAAATAAGGGATGGAAAAATTTGATCATTTTAAACTATACAAATTATTTGAATGTCTTTCCAAAACATATAACATTATTTTGCAGAAACAATTTCATTAATCAAAAATATATTTTTTCAGTTCACGTCTAGATTTTCTGAACTTTTAAATAAAGGAATTTGGCTAATCTTTTAGTTTCCAGTTCTTTTCTACATTTTATGATAAATTTGGAGCACATCCATTCTAGCTTCTATTTTGGCATCAACATTTTCCCATTTAAGTATGCATTTTTGGTACTATCTTGGCATATTTTGACTTATTTCTTTCTCCACATCTTTGTTTCAGTTCTAAACTTTTCGGCTAATCTTTGGAATATGGTAACTGGTAGTTTGGCGACTTTTTAGTAAGGCGATAAAAATAATAATAATAATAATAATTTTTATTAATATAATGTATATGTTTATTAATATTTTAATTAGTGTTCTTTAATTTATTTATATTTTAATTAAATGATAGTCATTTTGTGCATTATGCGTTTGTAGCATTTTGCAATCCATTTCAGTACAAGTAAACCTGCATGGAAATAAGTTAAATATTTGACACTAAGTATTTGCAACCATTTTTAATGTTTGCCTTATAAATTCGCAGGTGACTTTTATAATGGATAATTTAGAGGGAAAAGTAAATTAATGTTGCATATTTTATTTATTTTATACGTGCAAATGTTCATCCTTGGAAAGAGTATATGCAAGCTGAACATATAAAAGCTTGCATAGTATACATACTTTTTAGCGATCAGGTAATTTCAAGTAAGTCCTTTTTTGCCAACTTCAAAGATTCACAAAGTTTTCCTGCATTTTCGTGGAAATTTTTCTAATTTACGAGAAAAATTATTTACATGTTTCATATACAAATTTGCCCTGTAAAAACAAATTTCTGTGCACGTTTGTTCCACTACTTTTCGGAAAATTCCGATCGTGATTTTAGCTAATAAGCACTTGGAAACAATTTCGCACCTAATCTTCGTCATGATTAAGCACTTTTGTTCCATAAAAATTCTAGCATAAACGTAATTCGGCTAGCAGATTGTTGGAAAAAATGTTGAGTTCAAAATAATAATAATAAAAAAAAAAAAAAAACCTTTACTTCTTGAAAACAAAATGGCGTCCCCCCCCCAAAAAAAACGGCAGGTTGCTGTAGCAAGGTTGCTCGCCAAATTTTCGCCAAAAAACCGCCAAGTTACCATAATCCGAACATTAACCAACTTTTTCCTACTTTTTGCAAAATTTTTCCCCTTTGATAGCTGTTGGTTTCATCCCTGAAATCTTCTTCCAAACACATAAACACACATCTATAAAAAGTGAGAAACTTGTAATAAAAATAAATACAAGAAAAATGTTATATTTATGACTTCTTAAATGACTTAATAAAATATGCAAAACTAAAATAAATAACAGTAATTAATAAACATTGCACAAAATACAAAACGAGAGGCATAAAAATTAAAAGGGCAATATAGTAAATCATTTCTCAAAAGAAGCTTAAATAAAGCTTTAATCAACAAAAACTGCAAATTAAATAGGTTGCTAAATGCTACATAATGAGAACATAATTTAAACAAAGAATAACTGTTGCCATTCCATGTAATATAATTTTAGTGCTGCCACTAATAGTTTTCATGCAAGTAATTAACTGCAGTCTTTTCACAAGCCTAAGTCTGCTAAGACAATAATCAAACCTGGGAACCCTTTTTCTAACGGTTTTTGATATGGGCTTCAGTGGCTAAATCTTTATTCTATTAGGCAAAATAATCTGAAAGGTGCTGGTTTTCATCTAATCCTATATTATGGGTATTTATAGGAGTATCTCTTCTGGGCACCCAATGTATTGAAATATTGGTTTTACAACCATCTGGAGGTTTCAACCATTTTACAATCATTAATATAAGCATAATCTGGGTTAGCATCAATGAGCTCTACATCCTGCATAATAGGGTCATATTTATTAGTTAATGGTTTTTCGTTAATACTGTTTTGGGTTGTGTTAATGATATAGGTAAAGAGCGTTCATTGTTGTATCTTCTAGCAGAGATGAATATATGTTCATGTGGTGCGGCATTTGTTGCTGTATATAAGAGTGACCGGATCGAATACAAAACAGGTTGTAGAATTCCTTCCCAATGCTCAGTAGCCCCCCTTCTTTAGTATCAGCTGGATGGTTTCCTATATGATTCCATTACACCTTTTTACTTGGACATTTCCTTGAGGGTTATATGCAGATGTGAGACTGGTTGCTACACCAAGTGAAAGATTTTAATTTATGAGACAAACGAAGATCTACTAGCAGAATGTATGTAGGCTGGGATCCCCAAAATTGAGAAAATGTTTTGCAGGTGAGCAATAACAGTAGCAGATGACACATCAGGACAATGTACTGCAAAACAGAATCTTGAAAATCATTCAAAAGGTGCAGTTGCTTTAATTCAGAATGCTTCAGATCTACAGAAGTGAGGATTTACTTCACTGTAGCATAAACATGAATTAACAGTAATCTATTTCTTCTAGTGAAAAAGGCAAAATTTTAGATCTTATCCAGTGTTACAATTGAGTTATTATGAGATGACAAAGTTCATTATGCAGTGCATTTACATCTATTTGAGGTTTTATAGCTACATTTGTTCTTGATAAAGTTACTGCAGCTTTATTTTTATTCCAACGCAATATATAATATCAAATTTGAAAAAAGCACTATAACTGTTAATGCAGAATCTTCTTATTTTAAATTTTACTGCAATGCCATTGATCAAATATAAATGTCATTGACCTGTAAAATCTTTGAAGTGCCTGTCAAATAAATAGTGTCTCCAGTTTCATAAAGATTCATCAATAGCACATTCCTCTTTTTCAATAGGAGAGAGTTTTTGTTCTGAAGCGTTTAGTGTTCTAGAGAAGAAAATTATAAAAAGCCCAGCTTGACTCAAGAGTTGCTCCTATTAAAAATTCAAAAGCATCAGTTTTAACTCTGAATGGTATATTATCCTCATTTGCAGCTGAAGAAACTTTGGCTATATCTCTCTTAAGGGAACTGAAGGCTTTCTCAGCACCTTTACCAAAAGCAAAAGATCCTTTAGTCAAACAGGGTGAATCTTTTCAGAAAAAATTAACATCAAACAGCAGTAATGAACAAACATTCCCAGAGCTCACTGAAGAGATGCCATATCTTTAGGAATTGGTAAATCCATCAGTGGTTTCAATCTGAGAGATGTTGTTGCTATGAATATTTTCATAATCTTTAAAGTGACTGTCAGCAGCTTATCAAGTTGCTCTGCTTTATATAGCTTCCAGCAGTTTGAATAGATTGTTGATCCATGTTGAGTATTTCCCCCATTAGTGTACTATCATCTGTTTTTGAGATCTGAAAAACAAAACATTCCCATCTTTCTGCATATTCCTCCAAAAATCCACCATTGTCAGAGTATTCTGCCATTGATGTTCTTACTTTGGATAAAAAACTGTCATTGATTTCAACTATTTCATTGAGACAGCATATTCACCCATTGAATTGTTGCATCAGATGCAGGGAACATATTTTTCACATGTAATTGCCGCAATCAACTGAAGCATTTTCACACATATTAAGCTATTTGCCAGATCATTTGATGGATATCAGCTCCTCTGCACAAGAATGCATAAATCTAAAAGTGTGACCAATAATATTTTGGAATCGTTCAATCAATTTCCAACACGAAGGGCCTTTTTATGATTTTTAATGCTGCACCTCCAAATGATTTTGTCATTAACATATAGTTCCTGTTGTGGCTATTTTTGCATACTAATTTGTCAGGTAAAAGACCTCTTTCATGAAAAAATTCCACCTCTTTATGTCATAAATTAAAGCTTGTTAATCACATATTCATAAAAAAAGGAAGTAATATTTTTTTAAAACCAATGCGAATTCAAAAATCTTAGCCAAAATGACTTTCATGATGCTAATATAAAAAGACATGATGAGATACCTCGGGTTATTAGCGATTCATTCTCGGGGATTGCTATAATAAGGAATTACTGAAAAGCATTATCACAACTGGAGAAGATCTAGCAAAAACTTGTATGATCATCAAGAGAAAAAACATCATTATCTCTGTGCATTCTCATTATCTGTGATATTATATGAAATATCATTCTTGGCCACAAGCAAACCAAAGCTGATGCAATTGATTTCACTAGTGCTTATCAAGTTAAAGAAAAATGTTTATTCCCATAATGAAAACAGTGATGTTCTGTGGGAGAAATGGATTTCTATTAACAGGTCATCATGACTCAGGACAAATGATGATAGAGTAGTTGAATCTCATCAGAATGAAGGGAGTTTTTGCCAAGTCCTTAGATTTCAAATAGATGCAGGACATGACATATTAAAATACCATTCAGAATGCTACCACAATAATGTAAATGTATATTTCACAAAATATATAAAATGAAATCATAAATGTTTGCAAAGAAATTATTTTGGAAAAGATAATTGAAAAAGTGAATCCAAGCATATGCTTTTCAATTAGATCTGATGAAATTACAGATATTTTTTCATAAGAATAAGTATCTGTGTGAAGTATGTGGAAGAACTTGAAGAAAATACTACTTTAATAGAAAACTTTCTAGAGTTCTATATAGTGTTGATATACAGAGAAGATCTGGCTAATGCCATTATAGATAATTTGACATCAATAGGCTTAAATTTGAAATACATGAGAGGTCAAAGCTATTGTGATGCCCAGTCATGTCTGGGACAACCATGGGTGAACATGCTAAAGTGAGAGAAAGATTTCCTTCACCAATCTATGTGCGCTGCACTTCTCATTCTCTCAATTTGGCAATTTCTGATGCATGTCCTATTAAAGATATTTGTAATTGCATGGGAGTGATAGAAAAATGTTATCCTTTTATGAACACCTTGAAAAGAAATTTTCTTTTGCAGGAAAGCATATCAAATTTGTGTCCGTCTTCAAGAAAAGAATTTGTGAAAAAAACTTTGTTCCACTTGTTGGACAGAAAGACATGTATCTGTTGATTTGATCTAAAACTATAGAGGTTTAACAAAAGTTTCTCATCACTGCAAATGTCATCTGGCCAAACAGTTCATGTTATCATGTTTAATATTTCTTCGTCAAACGATTCTTGACATTTAAAAGAAAGAGACTTTCTTTATAACATTGTTTTGAAATTTGTAAAAAAATATCATTAAGTACAACGTGTCTGAAATGGAACTATTATGCGACCATGTTAGGATTAGTAGCCATATTTCAGTTAAAAAAATAAGCACCTATACGCACTTTTCAAGCAGATTTTAAGAAAAAAATAAGCACCTGCCTAATTACATATATCTACAATTGCATAACCTTAAAAGAAAAATTAGACTTATAATTTAAAATATGAGAAATTCAGTATTTATTAATAGAGAATGAGCTCTACTCAATCATGGAAAAAATTACAATTTTTTTTTTTAATTTTAAATAACAGTTCAATTTACAGAACTAGTTTATAATGAGAGAAAAATAAAACTATGCAAAACTAAACTACATTACAAGATTTAATGATAAAATTTCAGTTCAAAACAGAGAAAATAAATAATATAAGACATATTTATTATATTCACATAAAGTACTTACAGCATTAAAAAAAAACATTTATGCTTAGCAATAATATTTTCCCTTTTTTTTTGTCTCTTTTCAATAATGTCTGAATCCAGTTCTATTAACAGAGTTTGTTCTTCACAAATAGTTTCTAACATTTCATTAGATTTATTTAAAAGATTCAAGTCTTTTGTAACTTCAGCCTTTTCAGCAAGTATGATTCACCATATGACGTTCCAAGATAAGGAAGAAAAGTTGTTTATTTAGTTTCTGCTTTGGTACGGGGAAAAAACAATGCGTGTTCATAAAAAAAAAAGGACTAAAATTAAAAAATAAGAAACAAAAAAATAACTGCTTTAGAGAAAAAGTAAGAACTTATAAAGGTCTTTATGTTTATTTTCAAATATAAGTACTTATAAGCACTTGTAAGGATCACTATGCACCCTGCAGATTAAAACCATAATTTACTTCCAGTTCCATTGCAAAAAGCCAGCTATTGAATCTCAGCAAATCATGTGCACAGCTTTACATACTAATGTTGCATCTTATGACACTATGAAGATTTGATACCGAAAGCTCAAAAACAAGGACTATGACATTCAAGAAGCAGAGCTCTCTGACCAGCCTACTTATATTGACGAGGTCCACCTGCGAGAACTTGTAAAAGAAGATCAGTATGGAAGCATTCAAAAGCTTGCTAAGGAGTTAGATGTTAATACCATGTCCATTAGTCACAGAATGCATCACATAAACTTGATGTACAAGTTCAATACGTGGGTGCCGCATGAGCTGACTCAAGCAGATAAGAACAGACGTGTCGGGCCCGCACTAATCTGCTTGAATATCAATGCAAATACAAAATTCTGGATAATCCTCCTTTGTGATGAAAGGTGGATTTACTTCAACAACACAGGCCAAAAAAAAGGGTTGCTCTGCACCTGGTAAAGCTGTTGGCAGCGTCGCAAATTGCAATTCGACTGAAAAAAATTTGAAATAACTTTGTACCTGGTGGGATTTCCGTGGTATTATTCAAAAAGAGTAAACAGTAATGTGCACAGTGAGATGCTAGTCCATGTTGACGCTGCTGTCAAGGAAAAATGTCGAACTGAGTTCTGGGGGGAAAAAACAAAATGTTCCATTAAAATAATGAAAGATCACATGTGTGTGCATTCACCGGCTGGGCTCTGTACAGACTCGAATGGGATCATTTACCCCCCTGAAGTCTGAAGTAGTGATATAGCCCCAATATCACTACTTCAGACTTCTACATTTTTTCACACCTGCAGCGACATCTTGCTGTTGCTATCTTCCATTCTGCACAGGAGGCCCAAAATCCCCCTGTTTTGGGGATCATGGCCACAAAGCTTCTCGGCCAAAATCTTTGAAAAGCTACTAAAATTTTGGCAAAAAATCATAGATTTGGGTGGTGATTACAACCCACACAAAATATACTGCTTTCATTTTTTTTCCCCCTAAACTTTATCAAGAACCTTTTTTTGCAAAAAACTTTCATTATAATCAGATAATTACTGCTTTGAATGCTGGTTTGTTTGTTACATTTTCTCAAGCTGCATTTCCAAAAAGGTTGCTTTAAAATGCATCAACATCAAATGGAAATCTGAACATTCCCGCCTTAGTGGCAAAATAGCATATTCCTGCAAAAATTTCTTCATTTATAGGCATATCTCACAAGTGCATATTTCAAAATTCAACTGAAGATAAAAAATATCACAGTTTGCCTTGAGACCTTTAATACAACCAAAACAGCATGTCTGAAAATGGCAATACTGCTTATTCAAACTTAAGTCAACGTGGTTAACTGAGAAGCTGTTATGCACATGGCTGCCACAGTTTGATGGCTTCTATCAAGGTAGTAGTGATAATAGCAAAGTTTTTTTATTATTATTATTATTTCTAATGGCTGATTACAAAGACAACTATAGGCAGAGATAATAAAAAAATACCCAAAAATATTTTCATATACATTGCTACTGAGTATGATTTTACAATCAAAATTGATAAATCAGTACTTACGTAAAAACCCGTCGACCATTTTTTCCTATTAAAGAAAATACATCAAACTATGTGATTTTTCAGTAAAAATGGAAAAGTCGTCTTCAAAATGCTGGGTTTGGTATAACCTTGATTACACATGTTAGTTATTATTCGAGTTCCTTTTTTTCCCTCTATCATGCATAGAGGGGAAACCTCTATCATGCATTTAAAAAAAAAAAATATTATTAAAATTTGGGACCTGCCTACTACAGAAGAGCATGCTGTTGAATATTTCCAAAGTTATGGAATCATACCGGCCTAAAAAAAAAATGTGTTAATGGCCACGATATGGCACTATTATGGAAAAAATAATGGAAATTTTTAATGAAAAATTACACATAAATAAATGATAATATAATAAATTTGAAAGAAAAATAAGAATAGAATGTTTTTTTCTTGTATTTAGTAAATGGGTTTGTTTGGTTTGGCGTGATTGGAGCCGTCTCTTGTGGTCGACGGGATTTTCTGTAAGTACCGATAAATCTTAGTGAATTATGCAATGATATTTTAAGAGAACTGCAAGAAATTTGTGAGAATTCAGAAGAAAGTTTTAGTGCAATTTATTCAGAGTAGGCCACAGTTCTGAAGCAAATAAATAAAGAATAGTTGTAAATTTCTCTTCCACAATTGGCAAACAAGTAAACATATCATTTTAATATTATAACTGAATCCATCAAATATCAGTTTTTAATCAACTCTTGGATAGTGTGAATTTGCACAAGAAAAAGCATTTTTCTAAATATAAAGGAATATTCAATTTCTTTAATATTTTAATTTCACAGAAGAATAAATTCCCTCTGCAATCTGAATGAAGAAAATCTTAAAATACTTTTAAATATATGTCCTACTGATTTGTGGGATTCCAAAATAGATATTTTATATGCTGAATATCAACTCTGGCAAAGAAAACTGGACCAAGAGCAAAACAATTATCTGAAACATATTCCTAAATATCTACAAACAAAAAAACAAAGAGATTCAATTTCTACAAAGAGATTCCTAAATATCTACAAACTTCTGAAAATATCAATACCATTACTAGTTACCATATGTACTGCTGAAAGATCTTTTGGTACTATTGCAATATTTGTTCAACGATCTTGCAAAGTCACCAATCACTGGCAACTAATTTTTCACCACACTAACATGTGAAAACAGTAGCTATTTTAAAAAATGGTGGCATACTGAAAATTACATAAAACAGCAATAAATTAATGAAATTAAGAACACACAAAACATATATAATGAAACAGATAAATTACTTAAAGCAAAATCCTTAATGGAACACTTTAAAATTTCATAAAAAAGTAACAAATTAACTAAATTAATTAAACAAACATTCATAATGAAACACTTTATTTCCTTCTATTTCCTCAGTCTTCTGTCCATGTGCACAGCGATCAGTTTCAGCTTAAAAAAACACCAGAGTTACAGAATTCTTGGCATTGCAGAGCAAACTCCTCATTCTCTTAACCTGCTTATATTTTTTTGTAAAACAGAGCTTCATGGGATGCACACTTTATACTCAGTTACTACAAGGCAAAATGCCATATTTCTGAAAAAATGCAACATATTCATGTTTATCAGCAAACTCCGCAGCTCCATTATGATTAATTTTACAATGAATCCACAGCTCCATATGATTTGTTACTAGGGGGGAAAAGGAAAACGCTAATCACAAGCAGAAACCACAAACATAATCCTCGGAATTCGAAAACTGTGCAAATTTAATGGGTTGCCAGAATACATTTTTGTAAAATTCTGGATTGTCTATTTTGGTAACATTGCACTTTTCTGATGTTATCCATCCAACCTTGTCATGGTCACGGTTTGAATGAATAATGTGATAGTACTGATTTTTTTCTAGGCTTAAATACCTGAGAATTTATTTATAAAGTAGTGAAACATGTTTAAATGCCTGCTGTATATATATAAAAATGTATCTGTAAAAGAAGAAGTTTTAAACATTCTTGAAATTCTGCAGAATGAACATTAATATATGATTTGAGGTTAATTAAAAAAATGCCTTTAGGAATACCTTTGACCAAATGAAAGGATTTTTTTAATTACCTATTAATATTTCATTAAACTTTCATTACAAATAACATGACAATGCAAATGAAATTGTAAGAATGTTATGTATCATGTTTAATTACATTTACATAATCGCAAATGTAGGATTTTTTAGATTGAATTCAATTTTTAATTTGCAATTTCAAAATTTTAAATTTAAAAAAAACTGAAAGTTTTCAGATTTTACATCATGTTCAAAGGATTAAATATAATACAGGGCTCTAATATTTGGCAGCAACAATTTGGAAAGTGAACCAACACAAAATGCCAAAACAAAATTAATAATCCTTTTGGGCAAATTGCTCCTTTGGACTTAAAATTACATAATCATAGTTTTGACATTATGAGGCAACTGCACCCACTAAAATTAAATTCTCTGTATGCCACTGAGTATATTAATAAAATGTAGAATTCATTTCATTTCAAAAGTAGAACTCATTTCTTCTGATGGGACATTGTATAGTATTAATTTTTGAAATATTTAAAAATTCCCATGACCTTATTAAAATTGTAATTTAATGATCTATAATTATACATGAAAAAGATGAAATTCATTTTATACTTCATTGCTCAGTAATTAAATAATTATTAATTCAAACAAAAAATCTTTCAGTAAGCTTCGGAAATGTGCCTCATTTGCCCTTGTGGAAATCGGATCTGGTGCCTCCTCTTAAGCAGACAGCCTTCATTATTTAAATCTGAAACCTTTTCATGCCTTTTTTAACAAAGCTGATAAATGTTATGCAATATTTATAATAAATTTTTGGTACTCTTCTGTTATCAGGCTTGGATTCAGAAATGTACATATGTATGCATGCATATATGCAAGTCTGTGCATACACACACATATATATGAATACACACATTTATACATACACGCATATATGCATACATTTCTGAATCTGGTCCTAGTAACAGAAGAGTACCAACCTTTATTGTCCCATCATATAACAGTACAAATATTTAAGAGTTTACACATCAGATAATTTATAATATTTTGAAAATACATGCTACTAACTAAATATTGTAGATGACTGACAGGTATCGTTTGATTGTTAGGACTGGTTTTGAAAGTACGTAAGCTTGGATTTTGTGCTTTAATTTTATGGAACCAAAATTTCCTTTAAGATATTAAGATGAAATATATATCATTACTCATTTTAGCTTATGAGCTCAGTTTATAACTCTGAGCTCATTAGCATTTATTACTCATTACGATGGATCAATGAGAATTTTCAAGGTCTCATAAATTTTTTATACGTAATGATATCTCTTTTCTACAGGTTCTACAGCCAAGATGATAGTAATATTTTCGCTAATGCCATAACAATTTTATTTCAGGGTTTGGTGCTGTTTACTTGATTATGGCAAAGCACTTGAGGATTATCTGCCTAAAGGAACAGATGCCTACGTGGATGGCTTTTTAAGGGCCACTGACTCTTCTTATATACATTACACATGAAAACTCCCATGCAGCCAGCCCACTCACTGGGATTCCAGCCCCGGACTGAACTACTAGTGTTCAGCAACTTTACCACTCACAGCATTTAATTTCAAGAACTGATTAAATTGCATATTTCTATTTGCTTGGTCAAGGCATACGTGGGTGTATTTGGCAGTGAGAGGACTAACAGCCTCATCATAGGCTGCATTTGATGTTTTCAGATGGGGTGGGTCTATTCCAGGGTCCTAAAAAGGAAGAAAACAAAACTGAGAAATACCTGTTAAATGAATGGAAAAGTTATTGGGAAAATTCGGACAAGCATCTTTATTTGATAAAATATTGCAATATCTTTTGAAAAATTTCATGTCATGTGATATTGATGATGTTTTGACTGCTTGTGAACACTTCTCTGGCTAAGTTCGCAAATTTGGAGTTCAATTAAATTTCAGTGCATGTAAACATTGCAAAGTTCCGGATGATCATGGACATTTCATGGAGACATGTACATTAACTAAATTAATTAGGGGTAAATATGTTTCAAAGAATGCTTTTCTGGATTATAAAATATTTCAATTACTTCGTAGAGATTTAAAATTGTTTATAAATAATAATCATGAACTAATATGTTTACAGAGGAGATGATTGCTTTTAACTTAAGTTTGTTCCCCTTAGATATGGTAAGTAGTTGTTTAGGCCTTACAAATAACTTCGCTGTCTAGCCAGACTGAACAATGAATGAATTATTGCGGCTATGCTTACGAAAATTTAAATTTCAATAAAATTGTGTTTTACTTACCAATCGCCTATATTAATTCCATCCATTATGATTTCGCTTTTTCAGCAATGTATTCGTTTAAATCAGCTGATTTGAAATACAACAGCAATCAGAAACAAACCCAAACACTTTATTAAAGCTTGAAATAACCTCACGCTGCTGTAAACAAAATCACATGGCTTTCCTACCAAAAAAGTGAAGTTGAGAAGCCGGTCTTCTTCCCATTAAGTGACAAGCGTCTAGCCCCTCAGATGCTAGTTTCCTCCTGATTCCTCCCTGATCATTTGCGCAGGTTCACGCGCAGCGTGTTTATGTCAGGGGTCTCGACATGCAGAAAGGAATCAGCTGACACCGACGGCACGTTGTTAAGATACGAAATTGAGGCGCATAGTGCAAATTAATTTTGTGTATTACTTTTCCTACAATATTTTTCTTTTTCATTGGGATGCATATTTATATGTTAGATATTGATTTTTGGTTATTTATTCTTTTTGGTTATTTCCTATCAAATAATATATTATTTTGATTTATGTTTTCCGATTTGCACCTTTTTGTTTAGATGTTTTATTATAAATATATACATAAAATGATTATATTATAAATATTATAAATACATACATAAAAGAAGAATTCTTGATTTATTCATTCAATCATCTATAGATCGTCGCCCAAGGCTATTAGAGATGCATATATCAAAACCTAGGAGCTTATTTCTTTTGTACTGAAGGCGTCATTTAAGAAGCGATTTTTGAAAATTCGGCACCCAAGGGTGAGGAGGGTTCAAAATATGTTTTTACGTTTTTTTTCATATAAGGAAGAAACAGATGTACGTAAGATTCTTGCATTAAAATGAATGGAACATGATTACCTATAAACCAATTTCAGAAGTTCGGCCTCCAAGGCGGGAGGGGGCAAAACATGTTTTTCACATATTCCTTCATACCTCATATATCCATAAGATTCATTGGCGGATAGGGCCAGCGGGCAGATGCCCGGTGTGATTTTGTGGCGATCAAGAAACTCACAACAATCGAATCAGCACAGATGACTCGGCAAAACAGCCCTGCGAGTGAGGGTACATGCATAGAATTAATACTTTCACTCAAAAGTATATCTTCCAATGGCATACAAAATGCACAGATATGACAAATGGAAAAATCTATTTTGGATAAGATATCAACTTTTAGAATAATTTTGTCTAATTTGAAAATATTTCAAATGCTGAGGCAGTAACGAAATTACATCCTACCATAAAATATGGTTAGGGAGGCTGCAAACTCTTTAAAAGCCGTTTCTAGAAACTTTGATTTAATATTTAACTCATCAAAATTGTTTGCAACGGATTGCAATAATAAACTAGAAAGGCTAAGTTGTGATATAATTATGGAAGAAGAACTTTAAGGTATTTATATCGCCTTCATTGTGTAGTGGTCAGCATGCTGAACGCATATTCCAGAGGTTTGTGGTTCCAGTCCCGGCGAAGCCATTGTTCATCTCTTCTGTTTTCCAAAAATACCTAATGTCTCTACAGTGGCACCCGAACTAAAAAGGGTGGTGAATGATGATTCTCCACCACCAGGGTTTTACGATTGGGTCCCCAAACCCCAGTCGCCCTTTAAAAGGGGGAGTATATAAGGTATTTCTCCCGCCTTCATGGAGTAGTGGTCAGCACGCTGGGCACATATTCCAGAAGTCTGTGGTTCGAGTCCCGGCAAAGGCATTGTTCATTTTTCATCTCTCATGCTTTCTATAAATACCTAATGTCTCTACAGAACTACTTGCTAGAAGATGCCGAAAAGTGAAACAAATGTACAACGAAGAATCGGCCAAGTATAGTTTCAATTGACCTCTCAAACAATTCGAAATTACTGTCTTTAATTTTATAATAGATAACACCATTTCATCGATGGAAAGTAGCTTTAAAGGGCATAGGAAGTTGTATGAAGACATATCACTTCTCGATCCCAAAAACTTTTCGAAGCCATTGTCGCTGAACACTTTTAACTATTTTTTTATATTATTAGAGCACTATGCAGGTGTGACAATTGATAAAAATCTTAAAGGCGAATATCAGGACCTAGTAATTATATGTGAAATACTAAAAAATTCAATTGAAAATCATTATTCTGAATCTAATACCAAGTCAGAAGCAGAGAGACCTCTATCAATTAATGACTATTCATCCAATGCTAAATGCAATTTCTTGTGTGCATATAAATTACTCTTGAAATATAATTTATATAGTATTGTGTATGTCAATGTATTTTTGGTTATATGTTTGTACTCACCCTGTCTATAACAATGAATGCGAAATAACTTTTTCAAAATAAAAAATTGTAAAAAATAGATTAAGGAGCACTATGAAGCAAGTTAATTTGGAGTCATTACTATTGATAAACATAGAGAAGGCTATTTTGTCTTTAAAAGAAATGAAGATATAATGGAGGAAATATTTATCCAGGCACCTGGAATTAAAAAATATTTAAATAGCTATTATGAATCGGCCACTGTTTTATTTATATAATTATTTAGTCACTGTTATTTATTGTTTGTAGTTTATTTGAATATATATATATATATATTTGTGTGTGTGAATAAAGTGTTACTTTTCTGCAAAAGTATATTTTGATTTTCTAAAATTAACTTTTATGATGATGATGATTTCAATGATAACTTATAATATTTCATTATATGTGGCAATTCACAAAACTGTGATTTTAAAATTATGATGAGATTGTTACAATGTTCAGTTATTTTTAAAAAATTCTACACATAATAAAATGGCCAGTGCACAACATGTTAATGTACATGCAGTTGAATAATTAGAAAATAAAAACTTGACAAAAATTAAATAACAAGCATTAAATAGTAGAAAATATTGCTTGCTGTTCAAATTTGGGATTGATTCAGTTTCACCAAAATATATTTGTCTACATTAAAATTACTAGCAATAATCCATTGACTGAACAGTACAAAAGTCAATAAATGATTGATTGTATGAGCAATATTTGATATTGTTGGCCTTGTGAAAAAAGAAGGCAGTAATGCAAAGAAGATGAGCAAAAATAGACTTCCTCAGTAATCACAGAATATGTCAACCTATCACGAGCACCAGAGATCAAGGTTCAAGACCCAGTTCTGACCTTCTGCATTATGTATTGTTCCTGATCATTTTAAGGATCAGAATTGTAATTATGTTATTATTAAAGAGAAGCTCCGAAGAATGAGAGAGAGTATTATACAAATAAGAGAAAAGTATCACCTGACACTTATAAAATATAAAACACAGGCAGTTGAAGGAAGCTGTTTTAGATGATAAAAATGAGCAAAAAGAATTGTGAATAGGTACTATTGACTATTATTAAAATATATATTTTTCACCAGATATGTTAAGATTCTTCAGTGGGACTGTGGGTAAAATTTTTGTGATCCAAAATAATTTTAAGAATTGTATTATTGTCTTCATTTTGTGAAATTTCTGTAGAAGTTTTGGTCAGTTTTCTTTTCTTTTTTGTATTTGAGAATCTTTGGGGTATTATATTTTTATTAGGTGGAATATCTTTATTAGCATTTGGGAAATGTATTTCTTGTGCATTTAACATATCAACAGCTTCTAGTTGTGGAGGTGCTGATTTGAGGATCCTGTTTAAGACATCACATTGTTTGTGAGATTTTAATGAATCTACCAATTCTAAGCATGTTCGTTTCAGTTCATTCTTTCTGTGTGCCAGTGAGAGGGTCTGTGACTTTTGTTTGGCTACTTCATTCAAAATTAATTCATTTTCATCATCTATAATAAGTGGAGATTCATTATATATTGCAGTTGTAGTATCTGTATAAGTAACAGTATTTGTAGTGTGCTGATGTAAATAATGTATATGTTTGCACATATTCCACCTAACTGATGAATCAATACAGCTGCATATATATCGGTGGATACATATATTGCACTCAGTGCACTGTATGTGACATGTGCAAGTTTTGTTATTTTCTTGTATAGTGTATATTTCTGTATTATGTGTTGATGAAACAGACCACCCATTCTCATTCTGTATTACTTGTAAAGATAGTGTTTCACTTGTTTTATGTCTGATTCTTAAATCTCGTATCTTACTTGTCAATTTACCTTTATTTGCTGTAATTAAGCGATCAATCATTTTATCTCTTATAAATCTCATAATACCGTGTATAGCCTTATCCAATCTCTTAACATTTTTTCCATGAAGATAGATATATTTTAATGTTCGGTGCATTCGTTCAATGTGCATGTTTGTGTTAATGCCACTGTGAAGTCTGTAACAGTATGCCCAGCTGGATGTATTTTGTAAATAATAGATTTCAAAGTAATTTGCAAATTCAACAGTGTCAGGATCTTCTTTAAGTAATTTTATTGCTGCTTCTGTAAGTGTATGAAAAGTATGAATGTCTTGTTCTTCTAAGAGAGATCTAATAATTTTATACGTTTTTGCCTGTTTTTCAGCACCATTGATTTTTTTTAAATTTTTTCTCCAGGCTCTATCAATATGCCATGCACAAAAAAGGCGTTTCTGTGGTAAACCCATTTCAGACTTCCAAGCATTAAAAAAAGATTCAGCCATATCAGACATAAATATTTGCGGTTGTAATTGCCCAACTTTTTCTTTAATACATGAAAAAAAAATCGATAGCACTGGTTGGTCACATCGATTAGAAATTAAAAAAGCACATGGGAATCCTTGGCGCAAATCATCTATTGTAAGTAAAGTTATAAGTTCAAATCCATATCCATTCACCCCATGTGTACCATCAATACATATACAGTCAGAACTAAATTTTTTCAGTATCTCCCCTTGTGCTTCTGTCATAATTATTAAAACAAAATCATTTTCTTTCAGGAATGAATATTGTGCACATATTGACCCTTGAGTTTTATAAAATAAAATGCATGGATTTTCAGAATTTTGCATTTCACGTACCCACATGTCTACACTGACCCAATCATTTTCATGTTTCACAGAATTAGAAGACAAATTGAAGGACTTTTCAATGTTATGTAAATCTTTTTTTGTAAGTAAATGAACCCTCTCAAGCCCAGCATCTGATATAGAATTTCTAATTTCATCTAAAATATTATCCAGAGGAATTTTTGCTGCGATCTTTGAGGCAATATTTTTTCTTTCTTCTGTTGTTAAAAATAAGTGACCTAAATCATTCTGATGCCCAATATGTATTTTCTGATATGACACTACACATTTGCCATCTGTATGTTCTGTTACTTTTAATGCAGCTGGACAATATGCATTTATTTTATTGCTACCAAGGATTTTTAAGTGACGCAGACCTTTACTTTCTGATACAAAATTTCCTGAACGGTGGCATCTAAAATTATAATATTTTACACCATGTATATTACTATGCTTACTACCATAAGAAACAAATTTTGACTTTGTATTACTTTCAATTTCTGTCTTCCATGCCAAAAAATCATTAAATGAATTAAATTCTAGCTCAGTATGATTCATATCAACGTCATGAACATTTTTGAAATGAAATATTATTTCTCGCTTTTCAAAATTAGCATAACATAGAGGACACACATAATTACATGTTTGATTGACCTTTGAAGTATGAATTTTATTTTGATGATATTTCAAATTTTTTAGGTCACTAAATTTGAGATGGCAGTCCTCACATTTGTAGCTTAGTGATCGATCACTTTTTAAAGACTCAATTAATGCAGCATTATTAGAATGTAATTTATTTGCATGGCGTTTCAAATTGTATTTATTTTTGAAAGGTTTTAAACAATCAGGGCATACAAAATCATTTGCACAATCAACCATACTATTAGAACTTTCCCCATGACACACAACAGAACTTTGATTTTTCAAAGACTCAATTAATGTAGTATTATTATAATGAAATTTATATACATGGCGTTTCAAATTGTATTTATATTTGAAAGATTTTAAACAATCAGGGCAAACAAAATCACTCTCAGCCACACTAAAATCATTTGCACAATCAACCATATCAATCATAACAGAATCAGAATTTACACATATACCAGAACTGGAATTCTCGCACACAATTACTCTTTCCAGATTTTGATTTGATTCAGAATCAAAAATTCCTTTTGAAGAAACAGAAGTATTTGGCTGTAAAATACTTCTCTCAGCCACACTAATATCATTTGCACAGTCACGCATACCACTCGCAATAGAATCTGAATTACTATCACGCATAGAATTAGAATTCTCGCACACCTGAGAAAACAGAATTCCTTCTGAGTAAACAGAAGTATTTGGCCCTGAAAAGGGCCGTTTTTCTTGATTTTGTGCAGAAGACATGATAATCAAAGTAAAGTATAACAGAAGACTGTATCAGTTATCACACGTTACCAAAGCAATGTAAGAGCAGAGAATTCTAATGCAGACTTGCGCGCCTTCAAGGAAATGACGACATGCGTAGTAATCTGCGCAGATGTTCAGGGAGGAAACTAGCATCTGAGGGGCTAGACGCTTGTCATTAAGTGTGTATGGTATGAGTACGGAGTATAATTACTATGAGTTTTACAGAATTCCGCAAATCCGAACTCCGAAGTGCGTCCAACGTCATCACCGGATATTTACCTTTGATACCTACGTTGGCAATAAAACTTGGGGGAGCATTTGGGGTTATTTTTTTTTCGCGTAAATTTTCCCGCAAGCTCAGGAATTGGAGTCAATTTAGTTCACGTGCTAATAGCGGGTGAGAGGTTGTATTTCTTGCGCCATTTTTCTCGCTTGACTGAAGCTAGTTACTTCTTTTCTTCTATTAATAATTATTTGTAATGTGTTATATTTATGAGTAGTGTTTCATTTGACTTTCATTTAATTTATAGTTGCTTTTTTATTACTAAATTATTGATCTGTGTTTCGATTGCATTCGATTTGTACCTATTTGTATCGATTTGCATTCTTGTTCTCATATGGGAATTACACCCGTATTCACCAACTTTTTAACTCACGAATTTTCTTCTTAACCAGTGGGTCAGAGCGAAATCGGAATTCCTCAACCACAAAACCGTGTGTTATACTTGTATCTGAGCCTCGGGTCCTGATTCACCGATGGCGGTGGATTATTACCCTAGTTAAGTGTTAAGCATGCGCAGAACGATGTTAAGATGAAAACTCCTTTAAAGATGGATGCCGTCGGAGATTTGTTGATGTTAGAAGAGCTGCAGTCAATTGAAAGTAGATCACGACCGGTAGTTACAAACAGAGATTGTGATCTCGATGTATTAGACGATATTGATTTTCGTCTGCGGTACCGTTTGAATAAAACAACGGTATCGCATATAATTGATATTCTAAGTGAAGATTTCTCCAGCAGTGCTAGGAACAACTATTTAACACCTGCCGAAAAAGTGTGCATTGCCCTAAGATTTTACGCTTGTGGAACCTTTCAGTTAGTGCTTGGCGGTCTAAATTCGGTCAGTCAACCATCGGCTTGCCGGACAATAAATCAGTTATCACAATGTCTTGCGAAGTTATGCCCTCAGTACATCAGATTGCCTGATACAGAGCTCGAAAGACGAGAAGTAAAATATCACTCTTCATTATAACACTTATTTTATACTGTTACAATGTAATATACACTGGTGTGCAAAAATTAAGGACGAAGTCGAAAAATTAGCGTATCAGCTGAACGAAGAGGCAGAGCGAACAGAAAGACCAATCAGGAGATTAAGTAAGGTGATATGCTGTAGCACATGCGCAGATATGCAGGTAGACGTAATGGGGGAGTGTCTAAGTAGTATAAAGCATGTTGAGCTTATGAGTGGTGTAGCACCAGGGTGCCTGGGCAAAACAGTCCTACTCCTTGTAGAATTGATAGGTTGTTTCGAATTATAAGATATATAAAGCATGTTGTCGGTGTAAGATCAGTATTTCTGGCAAAGAGATTGCACGCCGTATAGCAGTTAAAATCACACCGAGTTGCTGCCTCAGTGAGAAATGGCGAATAATCAATCTGTTAGACGACATCTGGATGCTTTTACCCGAGGTCGAATCATTGGGAAGTTGGAGGAAGGCCGCAGTGTGACAAGTGTGGCTGCAGAGTTCGGAATTGCTCACAGCATCGTTTCACGACTTTGGAGACAATTTCAAACTACAGGAACAGCTATCCGGGGGTTTAGTAGTGGTCGTCCACGAGGAACCACACCCGCAGATGACCGGTATATTGCCTTACAGGCCAGAAGAAACAGGCGGCAGACAGCGGGAGAAATCGCTAGACACACGACACAGGCGACTGGACGACCGATATCGCGTTTTACCGTGGCCAGAAGACTGCACGGTGGTGGTCTGTTTGCACGACGCCCTGTACGGTGTGTACCTCTAACGCCTGCCCATCGGAGAAGGCGTTCTCTGTGGTGCCGGGAACACCGGAATTGGAGAGACAATGAATGGGGACGAGTACTCTTTACAGATGAGAGCAGATTTAGTCTGAGTTGCGATTCTAGACACATACACATCTGGACAGAGCGGGGAACACGCAATAACCCCTTCAACATCATCAAAAGGGACTGTTTTGGAGGTCGCGGAGTTCTCGTTCGAGCAGACATAATGCTTGGTAGCCGGACCGACCTTCATATCTCCCAAGGAGGTTCGTCACCTGGGACTGCTATTGTAACGAGGTTCTTCTTCCTTACATGCGTCTTTTCACAAGGGCTATGGGTCCTCAGTTCCTCTTCATGGACGACAACGCTCCACCTCATCGCACAGTTACTGTCGAAGAGCTGTTGGAGAGTGAAGATATTGAACACATGGATTGGTCGGCAAGGTCTCTGGATCTAAATCCCGTCAAGCATGTACGGAACTTACTAGGGAGACCCGTGGCAGCACGTAACTTATCGCCAGTAACGATTCCGAAACTGCGATTGGTGCTACAAGAGGAACGAGCAGCAGTGTCTCAACAGCTCATTAACAACCACATATCCAGCATGCACAAATGATGTGAAACCTGCCTAGCAGTAAGGGGAGATCATATCCCCTATTAAAGACCGGATGTTTCTTGCTGGACACCCATCACAGGGATGTTTCGGCCTTCAGTCGCATTGCGCTCCATGCTACTTTTTCAATAAAGCTTCTTTTTATCCCTCTGATTTCTCTTTTAGTAAGTGTTGCTTACATTACTCATGTCCTTACGTATTGGGGATCTTACGGTATTAAATGTGTTGATTTGGAAAGCTTTTGTACAAAGTTATATTGAAAAAACCGTCTCGTCCTTAATTTTTGCACACCAGTGTATATAATATTATACAATATATTATTGGAACAGCTTGAGTATAGGACCCCATTGGCGATGTTTTGGCTTGCGACCGAAAAATGTCGCCAAGCCATGGAAAAGCAGTTAAAATTGAAAAAGCACGTTTTAACCAGAAAAAGTTTTACAATATATGTTTAAACAGCAAATTTGAAAGTAAGGGGGGCATATTTTAAGTAGTAATACTGAAAATATAAGTTTAGCCTTAGAAAAGAAGTTAAAATTGAATATAGAAGTTAGAATGCACATTTTAACAAGAAAAATTTTAAATACAAATTTAGAATATATATTTAAACAGTAAAACTGAAAATAAATAAATAAGTGGTGGCATATTTTTAGCAGTCATACTGAAAATGCAAATTTTAAGCTGTAAAATTGAAAATAGAAGTTCAGAATACATGTTTACATTAAAAATAAAGTAAAGAAATGCTGGAAATTTAGTAAAGTTTACTAAATCATGGTAAATTTACAAAGAAATCCTATACTCTGTCCAATTTATGTCCCTTACAATTTCTAGAAATTTGTTGAATACATCAATATTTTGCTCCTTGCAAGATTTAGTAAAGATACAGACAGGGTTGCCGAAAAGAAGTATTCTATAATTCGCTGGGTTACCAGAAAAATACCGTCTAAAAAGTGCGCCAAGCTGAAAATCACCAATGGGGTCCTATACTCAAGCTGTACCGGAAAATAGATAACGAAGCTCACTCGCATAACTGAAAATTCCCGAAACTATCTCCCAAAACATCCCGATAATTTTGGACATAGATAACGCAGTTCATGAGCATCATTGAAAATTCTCGAAACTATCTCCGGAATCGTCCCAATAATTTTGGACATAGATAACGAAGTTTATGTGCATCGTTGAAAATTCTTGAAAGTATCTCTCGAATCATCCCGATAATTCTGGGCATAGATAATGAAGTTCATGCGCATCATTGAAAATTCTTGAAACTATCTCTCGCATTGTCCTGATAATTTTGGATAAAGAAGTTTATGTTCATCACTGAAAATTCTCGAAAAAAATCTCTTGAATCGTTATGATAATTTTAGACATGCATAACCTATTACTAGTAAATCTAGCAGTCCATGCAAGATTATATAAACGCTTCGTCGAGCACATATTCCATCTGTCTAACAGCCGAACTCTTCAACCTAGCTGTTTAATTTTAAGCAAAATATATGTAAGTCTCTAATAAATCAGACTGGATCGAACTTAAAGTAATGAACAGAGAGCGTCTTCCAGACAACGTTTATAGACGAACTAATACTACATTTAGATAATTATGACATCAGATTTTTTACAAATAAACAGTACTGCCATCTATTGGCAATCTGAGGATTCATAATCATAAGCTTATATTTAACACTTCCCCCTCCATGTATCCGTAAACGAACGGATGCATCGATTTTACTGAACTTCAAGATTATACTTTCAATTGGTCTTCTAACTACATCCTTATCCAACTGAATCTCACAAGGTCTAATTCTACCATCTCTTCCATGAAATAATTCCTTAATCCTACCTAACTTCCAGTTACAGCGTTTCACTTATCTTCTCGTACAACATGATTAATTTTCAGACACGGGAGAATTTTTGGAAGTTTTTGAAAACATAACTGATCTTAATTCTAACAAATATTTTTTATAAAACCTTTTCCAAAAATGTTCTAATAATAATTGCCTATGATTCCATCTTTTAATCAACTGAGATCTTGATCTAGATTCTAGTTTAGATTCAGGTGAAGGTAGAACAGTCAATCTAGATCCAGTTATAAAATGAGATGGTGAAAGACGATCAGGTTCATTAGGTTCATTGTATACATAGCTTATAGGTCTAGAATTGATAACAGCTTCAACTAAAATAGTATACAATTCTTCATAAGATAAAGAAGCTTTACCTAAGATACGTTTTAAACAAGTTTTTACTGATCTTACCAAACGTTCCCTGAATCCGACCCACCAAGGAGCACCTTCCACAATGAATTTCCATTCAAACCCATTTTTCCCAAGGAAATATAAAACCTTTTCATCTTTACAGAATTTATATAAATATTCACGATCAGCACTCTTAAAGGTCTTAGCATTATCAAAATAAATAACTCTACAAATACCTCTACGTGCAAAAATTCTACGCAATGCTTGAATAAAACACTCTGAACTTAAATTTGATAACAATTCTAAATGGACTCCTCGAGTTACTGCACAAATAAATAATGAAATATACACTTTAGTACTATCTTTTTAATACAAACGGCCAGCAAAATCTAGGCCACTGACCTCAAATGGATGAGCTTTCTCTATTCGGTCAGCAGAAAGAGGAGCCGATAACTCGTGTCCAGGTCTATATCTCATGTCCAGTTCTAGCATATTTTTTACAAAATCTACAATCATGAGATTTTACAAAACGTCTAGCTTTTAAAATCCAAAATTTCCCTCTTACTTGCACTAAAGTTTTATTTACACCACTATAAAGTACCTTTTTATGACAATTTAAAATAATTAAACGAGAAAAACAATTATTTAGTAATATTATAGGTTGAATTTCATCGACATCTAATGATGATTTTATTAATCTACTTCCAATTCTTTAGCAACCTTTTCCATCCATTACTGGATTTAATCCAAAAAATTTAGAATTATGAGACAATGGTTTTTTACATTTAACATCATTCAGTTCTGCAAAAAAATACTCTCCTTGTGATAAGTTAATCCAATAACACATAGAATTACACATTTCATTTTTGGTCACAGAATCAGTCACTATTTTGTGACTATTTATGAATTATTTATGAATATAAATACATATGACGTGACTCTTAAAAGTTTACTTAAGTCACCAAAGTTCGTTATTTTTAACACAGGTTGTAAAGGTTGAACACTGCTGGTAACTTGAGTCACAACTCTTTCTTCAACAGTATCTACTATGTTACAATGCTCGTTCACTTTAGGCCAATTTATTTCATCTTGATGAAGCCGTGGAGGTCCATGCCACCACACTTGATCTACTACAAGCTCACTTTAACACCACGTGTGATTTTATCGTCCGGATTGTTTGATCCAGGACAATGATGCCGCATACTCGGGGATGTTTTATCTTGAATTTCCGACAAGCGACTTTATACGAATGTTTTCCATCGCAGTGGTGAATGCTTTATTCAGTGAAGCACAATGAGAGAATCGGCCCATAAATAAACCTTTTCTTGAGGAAAATGCACACGGACTGCAGTTATTATAAGTGTCGCACCTAACACTGCTGCCGTGGGTTCGAGTCTTGGTACAGATAATTTTTTCAGGGCAGCCACTCTGTATCACTAAACTTTCTCCAGAATATTTTAAGCTACAGAATTTCACGTACATTACTGATCCGTAAGCACTTTGAGATGAATCACAAAAACAATGTAGTTCCAATGTTTCAGGCGTCTCATCAGCATTTCAAAAATACCGCCGAGGTATTTGAATATTCGGTAGATCACATAGTTGCCTATACCATTTGTTCGGCTTGTTCCATACCATTTGTTCTTGCAATTCTGGTGGGATAGTTTCATCCCAGTCAAGACCTTTCAGCCATAAATCTTGAAACAGAACTTTTGCTTGAATCACATATGGAGCAAGAAACCCAACAGGATCGAAGATTTTCGAAGCAGCTTTCAAAACACAACGTTTTGCTTGGCCATTTGACAGGATAAAATCAATAACGTCTTAAGGATTAAAACAGAAGATATCTTCATTAGTATCCCATTGAAGTCCAAGAATCTTTGAGGGGCAATCACAGCCAGGCAATTAAAAGCTAACGAAGTTGACACTTAATTTGTACTGGTTTTTTAAAGCACCCGAATTGAATTCCATTTGGTCAGAGTCATGGATGGCTTTTTCATTATATCACTGGCTTCCTGATATATTTATGCAGCTTCCTCCTCCGCATCTGATCCATAAATAAGGTCGTCAACATATATGAAGTTTTCTAACATTGCTACAATTCTGGGATAGATGTTTTCAAATTTCTTTAAATGATGCTTAATGCAAGCGCCCAACAAAAATAGACTTGATTTTGCTCCAAAAATCACACGACACATCCGATAAACGTGAATTCTCGGATTGTTCAAACTCGTATTCTCATCAATCTACAAAAATCGCACTAATCCTGATCTTCGGGAGCAACAGATATTTGCAAATGCCTTCTGAATATCTGACGTAAATGCAATTCGATGAAGACAAAAATTTATCAAAACTTTCAAAAGTTCCGGAAGATAATTTGGTCATTGAAGTAAATTAACATTTAGAGATTCGTGATTTTTTTTTCTTTTGAAGAAGCAAAATAAACAATGCGAAGTTTTGTCGAGTTATGATCTTCACGGATGACAGCACGGGGAGGAATATAATAAGTTCGTTTCCCAGATCGAGTACCAGGATGGACCTTTTCTATGATTTCTTCCTTAAACTGACTGTCAATCACCTCTTTAGATTGCGTATAAAAGTTCAAATTTGATTTAAATTATCCGATCAGATTTAAAAATCGTCTTTCTGCATTCTTAAAATTGTCACTTAAAATCACATTCTCGTCTTTCCATGGAAGTCTAACTTCGTATCCATCACCCTTTTGTATAATCGAGTTTTTAAACATCTGTACAGCCATTTCATTTTGTTCTTGATCAAAAATACTTTTAATTCCCATAGATTTAATATCCCAAAATGATTCGACGCTTTCTAGAAGCTTCTCTTCCTCACTTATGTTTAAACACGCATCATGGATTTGAAAGTCTGATGAAGAAAATCAGTCCTGTATGCACCACCCATACAATGTCTTTATCGCTACGGCATTTCTGTTTATCCTTTTTATTTCTTCGCTTGTTATTTTCCACATAATGCCCGTGCCGATTAAAACTGAAATATCATGACCTATCGCGTCGGCGCCGCCGAAGTCTGTCAAAGAGATACCGAATGTTTGGAGTTTGGACTTGATTTCTACACCTGGTACCCATATATCCGCATTTGTTATGACAGTTACTTCGATGACTTCGTGATTTGTGGATTTTTCAGGGTCATTAATCTTTCAGAGAGTGTTTCCCGTTCTTTCTCCAAAAGTATGCAGATTTAAAACAGTTTCTAATTTCAATGGTTAATTTTTAATTTCTTGATAAATCCTCTTAAATTGCAGAGATTTGACTTCCGCCGTCAAGAAGGCACCTCACAATACAACTGTACAACTGTTATTTCTGCCCTCAGCCACAGCAAACAACGTTTGAAGCATAATATTAGAATCAGTTTTAGCAGAAGAATTCTGTAAAATTTCCGTCGATGTTTCGGTTACCTTATTTTTTACACTGGACACAGATAATGCGGGATTAACACAAGCACTTTCATGATCTTTACCGCGACAATTTTTGCAGGAAAATTGTTTATTACAGTCCATCGCTAAATGTTTACATCCAAACATCTTCCTGTACGTTTGAAAATGTTGCGTGTCTCTTCCGAGCTCACTTCAGTACATTTGTATTTTGTATGGTATCCTTATCACAAAATAAACATTTGTATCCAATCGTTGACAAAGCTGAAGCAGTCGGAACTTTCGGTTTGTAATTCGGATAAGCTTTTTTGCGTTGTTCATGTTGACGAATGCATGGTTTATGATTCGTTTTCGTAGAGTTCATTAAACTTGCAGCTTCTCGACAGTTAACGTCCTTTTTTATGAATTCTATAATGTCCTTTATATCAAATCCTGCTAATTTTTCGACTTCGATTAAATTCCAAATTTAATTTCTCTGAAAATTTCTGCAAAATTATAGGGAAGAGAATATTTTCATAGCTTCCAGACGTAACGTTTAACGATTCTAAACTTCGAATGTTGACTTCGCATTCATTATACAGTTTAAGCAGTGCTTTAACATTTGAAATGTTCCCCATTGGTTGAAGAGATAATAGAGAAGTGATGACAATGTCTTGTCTTCCAAAACGTTCTTTCAGGATCTCTATCGCACAATCGTAATTCTGATCACTTAAAGCGAAACCGGAACTGGCAGATAAAGCATTACCGCTAAGTGAGGATTTTAGGTACGCAAATTTTTCAGTGTTTTTCAGTTCACTGTTATTGTGATTTGTGTTTCCGAATTGGTTCCAGAAGTATAACCATTTACACGAATCACCGTAATAAGTTCCGATTTGCAGACGTGGTAACTTTACTGCTTTCATTTGATCTGTAGGTGCATCATTAGTCTTTTCGTTCTGATGAACTGCTGTTCAAGAACATTCCGAATTCTTTTTAAAAAATCTTTAGGTTCTTCCTCTCCAAGTAACAGTTTTATCCTGATATTCTTGACTTAGCGTAACTTCATTTTCAATCTCCTCCGAAGTTAATTTCGTTTCGATTTCTATACCTAAGCTTTTCAGTTCCTTAGTTTTCTCAATTAGCTGTTCATACAAATCCTCGATTATTTCAATTTTTTCATTTAGCGCAATATTATCTGCTAAATTCGTTTCGACTTTGGTTACTAGTTTCGTGATTAATTGCCTTACAACCGATCGTTTCTTTTTCAGATTTTCAAGAACGCCCTCCATTTTCGAAATATTCAGTCTGCCAATTTTTCTGGTTCGTAATAATCCCGGGAAGGAGGCATCATAAACAAAATATATGTAAGTCTCTAATAAATCAAACTGGATCGAATTTAAAGTAATAAACAGAGAGGGTTTTCTACACAACGTTTATTGACGAACACCAAAGACGAACTACATTTACATAATTATGACATCACAGTTTTTTGCAAATAAACACTACTGCCATCTATTGGCAATCTGAGGATTCATAATCATAAACTTATATTTAACAAATTTTGAGCTGTTTTCAAATATTTGACAAATAAAAAATAACGTTACAGAAAGAATACATACCTGTAACTACTATAATGAATTTATATCACAAATGCAGATATAACATGAACGCGTAACTTTTCATATTTCTATGTACGTGCACAGGTGTTCGATGTGGAGGCGTTTTGTAACATAGCAGACGTCTGCACAATAGTTTAGTTCCTAAGCTCTTGCCAAATAGGTGTAAAGATCCCTCATAACCTAAACGTTAGACCCACAAAGGCGGTCAAACGACTTACCATCTCGCATGAAATGTCTAAGTAAAACAACTAAAAAGAAAGTTTAAAATAAATTATTGTCAGCCTAACGGTTACACAGTACAACTTTCTATTGGGTTACCTAATCTGTGTACAGAAATTAAATCTCAAATTGAGTTTGAAATGGAGTCTGTGAGCAAAGGATATTTTAGAAAATAAAAGATCAGACTTCAAATGTTTACGGGAAAAATTTTCACATTATTGCCTGAAATTTGTCATGATCAAACAGTAGATCATTGTACAACTTTTCGTCTGGCTACTAAGCTTTCACGAGGGACGTGTCAGACGTACATGATCATCGAAAATTAGGAAGACAAAAAATATCAACAGATAAAAAGAAGTGTAATGATGGCATCAGAGCCGGAACAGCTGCAGAGCGGCAGTACTAAGGGGTGAAAATTTTTAGATATGCCAGGCAGCAAAATGCATGTAAACTAATGCGAGGTAGAAAGAAAGGCAAATAAAGAAGAAACAAGCAAACAAACAAGAAATCGAAAAATACGAGAAAATATTACAAGCTAAAGAGATTTCACCAATATCAATATGCCGATTTTGACAGAAACTTTGGAGAAGAGAGATATTTGTGTTCTGTTGATACTTCATTCCGTGATGCAATGCTATTGATATTATTGCGTGCGTACGGGTTCGTAACGGATTGAATGCACAAGTCGTTAAAAAGTTAATAAAGTTTATTCTTTTCAGAAGAAATAAAACAAAAGGCTGAAATATTTCCTCAGAGATATTCGTACAATATCTCAAACGTTAAACAAACCTCAATTCAAAACAGAGAAACTAATTCTATCTCACAGCGAATTCGGTGCAACCAATAACAGCGTTAAGTAAGCAATACGGTTCTCTTGAAACAACAACTGAGCTGAGGTGTTTTAATTTGGTTCTTATAAGCTTTTTAATTATTCAACAGAACATTCTGGTAAAATCTATTTTCTCGATTTTTCTGGATGGCGATAGCATTTACGAGACATTTATTTACTAAAAATTTAATGCACTCGCTCTTGCATTTTTACTTTTCCGATGTAGCTTTCTCTTCAAATTCGTCTGCGTTGCACGGGAAAATAAAACAATTTAAATTACAATTTTAAATATATACAAAATCCGTAACACTGCCCCCTTCCCAAGGACTGCACTTCCCCTCAGTACAATACCTGGACAGGAAGCCAAACTTACAACTAAGGCATCAATGCAATAATAACCATTACATTACAATAAGAAAATAAACAATAATTGCAATAAGTAAATTTCACCAAATCAAATACTATCAAACATCAAATACAAATCAAATTTTATGAAATATTAAATACAAATCAAATACTATCAGATACTAAATACAAATCAAATCTCCATCGATATGCCCATTGACGGATTGTCCATGTCATTCATTACCGAATTCTTGAGCGCTTTAAAACAGGGTTCTTCACTATCTGGCAACCTCCGCTCCTCCATATGGTCATTAATTTGCCTCCTGTGTGGTTGCTGGGAAATGTTATTTTCGTCCCCCGGGGTGTTCTGCAGTTCCTTCGTACGTGGCCTTCAGCTCCGCAGCTCTGGCACTTTGGTTTCTTGTCACTCCTTTTCCATCTCATGGCATTTAATTGTCTGTTTATATCAGTGGCGTAGCTAGGGCGGGGCAAGGGGGAGACATCTGTCTCCGGGCACAGCATTCAGATGCGCCAAATTGATGTTAGGGAATTTTACAATGAAACGTTTTTTATTTTTTCGCGCGCAGAAAGGGGAGCAAGATCTTCAACTGTCCCCGGGCGCCGAAAACCTTAGCTACGCCATTGGTTTATATCGTCCGTCTTATTTTCCGTGCTCTGGGGTGTTCGGCAGTTCCTTTGCGTGTGCCCTAAGCACATCAGTTCCA
Organism: Stegodyphus mimosarum; assembly: GCA_000611955.2. Lineage (NCBI taxonomy): Eukaryota > Metazoa > Arthropoda > Arachnida > Araneae > Eresidae > Stegodyphus > Stegodyphus mimosarum. The sequence goes on along the minus strand of KK114142.1, from coordinate 17,770 downwards.
GCACTTTAAGGTCCGTTTCTTATCACCAATATTCCACTGCAAGACGTTCAGTTGTCTTGTTAAATCATCTAAACGATCCATCAATAGATCCACTGGCTCGTGGACTCGTACAGCACTGACTGGATAGCGATCTCTAGGAGCTGCTTGCTGGGCTGCCTCGAATCTCATAGCGAATTTCATAGCGTACACCAGAGCACTTTTTTAAGTCCTTCACATCAGCCTTTCTCACTGCTTTTTGTATTTCAGGATGCCGAATGCCGTCGATAAAGTACCGCAGGGTCAGGATTCCCTTGGGCACTAGCGATGACGACAGCCTTTCAACATCCGTGGCCAGCTCTTGGAGTGTTTCGGTGGGCTTCTGTTGACGGGATTTTAATAGAAGCCTACTGTAGTCTTTCAAACATTTCTCCCCGAAGCGTAGGTTGTTAAGAATACATTACTTATTTTAATGTTTATCATTATGCATCTTATATTTCCTGGCTCATGAGCAAGCCTCACTTAGATTTTTGTTAGTTTAGTAATTTGTGTGTGGTCAGGAATAGATATTCAACTTCGAGAACAATGTAACAGTGCTAGGAGTGTTATTGATTTCTTCCGTGATAATAAAGTTTGTTTTCGTTGCAACTGATTCTATTTTGTGAATAATCACCGCAGTTATAGTGTTTTAATGAAAGTAACTATTTTAAGCCTATGATGCGAGTCTTTAATTAAAGGCTACTTCGAGCTGAAGTGTGATTTATACGTTTAAGTACTGAAAGCTAGAAAAGCCGGTGATACTTTTACTTGTAAGCTTTAACATTGCTGGCGTCCGCGACAGGATTATTTTCGTATTTAATATGTTTCAAGTAATAAAAAGTTTTAAAAAAGAAGATTTGAAACATGTTGTGGAAGAAATCGGTGAAAGTTGACCACCAAACGTTACTGTTTGAAATTAATCAATTTCTTAACTTATTTTAATAACTTCGGACGAATGGAAGTATATTTCGCAAAGAAAACCTTTTTAATTAACAACGAACTTATTCATTTAGCATTCTAAACATATCAATGAAAGAACAATCCGTGCATTGTCACGTTTAAAGCATATGTAAACAAAACATCACTGTTGCCACAAAAAATCTACATTATAATGAACATGTTAAATTATTATGGATTAATTGAGTTCGTGCACGTTCCTTAACAGTTACTGCTTTGCCAGACGAAAGAGACTGGTCACGTGATTTACTGATCGCTCCGATTTGTTTCTCGGAGTGAAAATAGGGAAGATGGGTAGCTGCGGATGAGTTCTGTTGTGCAATACAAAGAGTCCCTTGCTTAAATGCCGACAAGAATAAATAAAAACAAACAACTTATAAAGGGGATATGCATAAAATGGAAAATTACTGAACAAAAATCAGTTTAAAATTATCACGAGAATAACATACACACACACAGAATAAAAAACACATCTATAATAAACTTTTAGAATTTATTTTAACGATTGTAAGCTAAAATAATTGCTGTAAAAAATGTCTGAAAAATTAATTACACTAATTATTTACATTAAAAATTAATTATTTGCATTGAAGTCTTTAAAATAGTACAAAATTAAAGAATTTCTTACTTTCGGTTTCATTAAGCAATTATGCAAAACAATAATAAAAATATTTCAGTTGGAAATTTAACCTTGTTCTCTGTCGAATTGTCATCATCTTCCAAGGAAATAACTGAAGAGTCGCACATTTCTTCAAGTATACCATCTTTTTCCCAGTAAGCGTTTTCCAAGCTTTCTACGTGTGCACAATAGTTCTTCCATTTTTCAATTGTAACATTTTCTATAGCGTGTTCAGTAAGCTTTTAAGAGTTTTTCCATGTTTATATCTGCCGTTATGTTTTGTGCAGAATAAAATGTGATATCTGCCCAAACATACTCTATAGCATTTATGTCACAGTGATATGGTGGCAGTCTCAATGCTGTGAATCCATGTTCTTCTAACATGACATCAAATTTATATGTTTTTTTCGGTAGCAAATGTTCTTTAACAATGTTCAACAGTTCGATCTTTCGCATATTAGGTGAGTACACAATATTGTTTGAAGTAAGCCAATCCATTATACTCTGCTTATTATGAGATGAATTGGGGAGCGTGTTCAGTTGTACTGTCTATTACAACAATTGAATCCTTTGGTAAATTCGGAATCAATTTTTCTGTTGCCCATTGTTCAAATATATGTTCGAATTCATTTGCCCGTGGTAATTTCCTGTGCTACAAATAGCTTTATAAATTAAATTTGTGTTTGGAATAAATCCATGAGCAAAAATATCAAACAAAAAACACAAAAGTATTAGACAATAATTAATTGTGACTTATACAACGATCTTGAGATGGAAAGAACTAAATTTAAACAAGTGCAAAAGGGAAATGCTAAGAACACTCTGAGATTACTGAAGGAAATTCCAAGCAAGTGTATTTTTCCGTCCCTCCAGACCTTCCTTTCTCCCCCTTGGCTTGTTCCATTTTCTTGGCAGGGCGCCAAACCCAGTCTCTCTCGCTTGGGCAAGCAGTACAATAGCAGGTTTAAAAGACATTATTTTAAACAGTGCGGTATACAAAAAGGATCCGGAATTTGTTCAAGATTTATTAACAACTGCTATTTCGGATAGAAATTGCTAGAGCAAAGACGAATTGAAAAGGATAAGCTGGATTATGATCTTCAGAAAAGGAGAATAGAGCAAGTGCTTCAAAAAAAAAACGAAAATGGATTATGAACAGGAATTGACAAGAATCCAGTACACGATCAAAGTGAGCCATTTCCATCTATTTCTGTTTCTGATGTAAATATTCGAAACGAAAGTTTATCTAGATTAGAATTTAGACAGTTTGGGAATGATATTAAAGATTGTCTTTATTTCTGAAGTCAGTTTGAGCAGATTCATAAAGATGATGATATTGCCCCTGAGGATAAATTCCAGTATTTAATTACCGTGCCGGGTTCTAGCATTAGAGAAGTTGTGGAGAGTTTTTCGCCTATCGGTGATAATTATGAAAAGGCTGTGGAAAGATTAAAATCCCGTTTTGGGAGGGAGGATATTTTAGTCGAAGTATACGTTAGAGAATTATTGAAATTTATCGAAACTGTTCAAACGAAGGAAAAGTTTTCCTTAACTTCTTTGTACGATAAACTGGAATCTTATTTAGGCGCTTTTGAACCATTAAATGTGATAACTGATAAATGTGCTTCTATATTATATGCAATGGTTGAATCTTGCTTTCCAGCAGATTTTTTAAAAGCATGCAATCGTAGTGATTCTTCCGATTCTAAAACAATTTAATGCAGTTTTTAAACAATTTAATGCAGTTTTTGAGATCGGAAGTAGAGGGAGAAGAAAGAGTATGCTTAGCTGTTGCTGGTTTTGGTTTAGGAAAGCATCAAGATGATAACAATAAATCAGTCAAAATGAAGCATCCTAGTGCAGAATGTTTCCTGTGGAAGTCTGAAACATAGGAAACGTTAAACGTCGTTCTGACTCCAAGAAGATTAATATTTATTTTACATTTTTTAGATATAGAATAATACAGAGAGAAAATTACAATGTTCTTTTTCTTGTCGAAGGTTTACTGTTGCCACCCTGGTGAAAAGAAAAATACATGCGAGAAGTTTCGCTGATGGCGTTTCATTAACGCGAATGATGTCGCCACATTTACCTAACAAGATACCGACAGCTGCAACGCTATTGACAGCTGCTTCCGGTTCCAAGGCTGTGAAATCGTGCGTTTTTTGTGATGGTAAACATTTAAGTTCTGACTGTTTTTTCCCGAAAAAAATGAGTTTATGGGATAAGCAAAAAATTTTAAAGGAAAACCTTTGCTGCTATGCTTGTTTATCTTCAGATCATACAGCTAAGAAATGTCGAGTTTTCGTAACGTGCTTAATTTGTTCTAAAAAACACGGGCCATTAATGCGTGATGTGCTTGATACACAAATCAAAGTTATGCAGCCAAAAAAAGAAGAAAAGCTGATAGAGGACAAAATTAACTTGTCTAATGTCAAACACATACCCCTAGAGTGTTTCTTCAAACTTTGAAAATTAACCTAATTTCTGATGGTAAACAGAAGACTGTGAGATTACTTTTAGAGTCATCTTCGCATAAATCTCACATCTTAAAGAATGTAGCCGAAGAGATGAGTTATTTGCCTGTTCGTCAAGAAAGTATGGCGCATTCTCTTTGCGGAGGTGTTTTAATTGACGAGTTGAAGCATAATTGCTATAAAATAAGATTGAGAAGTTTAAATGAAAAGTTTACCTGCAAGCTACAATCTGTGATAATATTCGGCCTGTGTACAGAGGCTGTTCGGACATTTTTTAGACGATTTTGGTAAGAGGTAATAAAAAATCGTTTGCTGCAAAGGAACTAATTGCAATTGTACTATGTTTTTAAAAGTCAAAATTATTGTCTGTGGCTTGAAAGTTTTGTTTTTATTCAAAATGGCGAATTTAACAAAGCAGTGGTTCGAAGGCTACATTTACGCTCTTTCCGAAGAGAAATATGCATACTCCGTTATCCAAAAACGATGTGAGAGTCATGGTTTTGTGATATCTAAAGCTTCAATAGGTAATATCATCAACAAGAAAGGAAAAAAAAAAACGTCAAATTAGAGCCTCAAGTGGGACAAAAATTCCAAGCAAGTATCCAAGGCAAAAACGGACATCTTCGACTATTGCAAAGGTACGTTGTTTAATGTTAAAAGAAAATCCCCCTAGTCAAAGGACAGTTGCAAAATCATTAAAATGCTCGACGTCCACTGTAAACAAAATGATAAACGTTGATTTAAATCTTAAGAAAGTGAAAAAACGCAATGTGCATCTTCTTCTTCCAAAGCATATCGCTCAACGCAGGACACACTGCAGAATTCTATATGAGAAACACTTATCCAAAGAAAAATGGAAAACAATTGTCACAATAGATGAAGCATGGGTGTACATACATGACTGTAACAAAAAAAGAGCCATTTATTATTACAAAAGGGGAGAAAAAATTTTAAATACATGGTTCAAAGAATCGAAAGAAGTTTTTCTAAGGGATTCATGATTGTTGTTGGTTTTTCTTATAATGGCAAGTTAAAAATAAAGAGAGTGCAAAAAAATGTCAAGATTAACTCCAAATACTATCAGGAACGTATTTTATCGCCAAATTTTCTGAATGAAATACCATCGCTTTACCCACAGTGCCATCAATCTGTGAGACTCCATCAGGACAAAGCTAGCAGTCACACATCAAAATCCACTGTAAATTTCCTAAAAGAAATGGAACAAAAAACTGGTATCAAGGCCATACCCTTCACTGATATCCCTACTAAATCTCCCGATGTGTCACCTATGAATTTTTGTGCTTTCGGACTTTTAAAAACTGCATTATCCAAACGTTGTCCCAAAACCATAACAGGACTCTGGAAAGCTTTTCGGGAGGAATGGGATAGAATACCTCTTCTGACACTTCAAAAGGCATTATTATCCTGGAAATTGCGGTGTCGAAAGATAGTTCAGAATAAGGGATGTCAAATAGAACATTTAAAACACAAGAATTTTATGTAATTTAGTTTTGTGAACACAATATACATCGTCTAAAAAATGTGCGAACAGCCTCTGTATAAAGGCCCTTGGATTAGACAGCTAGAAGAAAACGGCATAATTTTGACAGATGTTACAGTTTATTGTGAAACCATTCATATTCTTGTCGGAGCCAACATAATGGGAAGGCTGTTAACCGGAAATAGAAGATTTTGTCTTCGGGTCTCGTTGCTGTAGAAACTAGTTTTGGATGGACACTGATGGGTAAGGTGCCAGTAGAAGAAGCTTCTAATGAAAGCTTAGCAATGGCGATGACATCAATGTTTATAAATGAAGCTAAAGTTTCAAGTCTATGGAGATTGGATTTAATAGGAATCAATGATCCTGTAGAAAAGAAATCTAAACATGAAGTTGATCTTCAAACCAAAGAACATTTTTTTAGAAACCGTTACAGTAAATAATGATGGTCGGTATGAAATTTGCTTACCTTGGGCTGATGATAAATCTCCCTTACCTGATAATTTTAGTTTAGCCTATTCGTCCAGTGTTTAACGCATCAAATTGACAAACCATCCTTCTCTGACCCAATGCTTGTAGTGCGGTCCTAATTTAATCGAACTTATTCTAGACGTCCTACTGGGATTCAGAGAGTGGCGTTATGCAGTCATAGCGGACATTAGAAAAGGCTTTCTACAATTAAGTATTCAAAAAGAGGATAGAGACCTTTTGCGATTTTTATGGTGGAAAAACATGGAAGAGAAAAAGCTCCGAGTTTTTTGACATGCCAGACTTGTTTTTGGTGCAAAATGTAGCCCTTTCCTTCTGGCTTCTGTTATTGAGCACCACATTGGAAACAGTGAAGATTTTGAAGTTTCTTTCAAAAAGAGACTGTTGCTAAGATTCTATGTCGACAATGTCGTTACCAGTGTTGACACTAAAAAGCAGTTGGAAAAGTTTGTTTCCGATTCTAAGTTATTGATGTCCAAAGGCGGTTTTGACCTAAGTGGATGGGAATATTCTGGTGAGTTCAACGGAATCAACGATAAGAAAGAAATACATGTATTAGAACTGCTTGGAATAAAGAACTGGACACCCTGAAAATAATTATGGGAGGGCTGAATAACTTTAATTTGGTAAAGATAACAAAACGAAGCATGTTATCTGCAGTTCATAAGGTATTCGATTCTTTTGGTTTTTTATCCCCCGTTATGATCTGTCCAAAAATGATGTTGCAAAAGGCATGGAAGAAAAGTGTCAGCTGGGATGAGAAGTTGACTGGCGAACTTCGTAAAGATTTCTTACAATGGCTTGAAGAATTAAAATGCTTAAGAACATCGAAATTCCCAGATTTATTCAAGTCACATCAGGAAATCTAAGTAATTGTGCTCTTCACACTTTTGTTGACGGCAGCAAAGACGCTTATGCAGCGGTTACATTTCTAAGGATTGAAAACAACGATCGAGTTGAACTGTTTCTTCTTGCTGCGAAATCTAGAGTTTCTCCCTTAAGAGGGGCAACTATCCCAAGAATGGAACTTTTGGCAGCCGTAATTGGTGCCAGACTGACAGATTCAATAACGAAAGCCCTCGGATGGGAAAG
>KK114142.1:0-10612 GCA_000611955.2 Stegodyphus mimosarum | reverse complement strand
TGGATTGATTCCATAACAGTGCTCGCATGGATTGGTGGTGTTTTCGTGCGAAACCGTGTTAAGGAGATTAGAGAACTCAGTAAACCTTCAGCTTGGAAGCACGTTCCTGGAGAAAAGAATACTGACGATCTGCTATCCAGAGGTTGCAAAGCGAAATATCTAATTACATCAAGATGGTGGGAGGGACCATACTGGCTGAAAGATCCTACAGAATTCCTTAATTATATGGATTCCTGTAACCAACATAGCTGTAATGAAGAGGAGATTGAAAAGGAGAAGTTTAAAACGACTAACACGAGGACAAATAATGAAACCGTTTGTGATAATAATTGGTACTACAAGCATTCTTCTAACTATGACAGAATAGTATGGAAGGTTGCCTCGATTCTTCGTTTTAAACATAGTTGCGCAAATACAGAAAGTAAGAGACACGGAGAATTGAATGCAGTAGAATGTCACGGAGAGGAGTTAAAGATATTGCTTATGATTCAAAAAGAATCCCTTGATTTGGAACATGAGACTCAAAACACTTCAGGTATTTAAAGATGATGGCGGCATCTGCCGTGTAAAAACTAAGATTATCTATAGGATGGATAGTGATGATTTTCTCAAACCTGTTGCCCTTTCTTCAAAACACGAAGTTGTGAAACGACTTATTTTCTCTGTTCATGTGAAGAATTGTCACGCAGGTGGTCCGATACTTTTGAATCTGCTTAGAGAAAAATATTGGATTTTTAACGGAAGAAAGACTGCGAAAAATATTGTGGCTTATTGCACGATCTGTAAAAGATATAGTTCAAGGAACATAGAAATAATAACTACACCCCTAATCGTGTAAACGATGCTGCGGTATTTCAAATTACAGGGGTTGACATGGCTGGTCCTTTGTTTTTAAAAGAAAATAGAATGTGTTGGGTGCTAATATTCGCTTGCGCAGTATACAGAGCAGTACATTTTGAGCTAATTACTGCCGCTTCCACAGATGCCTTTTTAATGGCATTTAGAAGATTTATAGCTCGCAGGGGAAGATGTACTATTGTATACTGTGAAAATGGCTCTAATTTTGTCAGAGCAGCCAACTCATTTAAACAGCTAGATTGGAAACGTACACAGAAACATGAAGTCGTTAATTCGATTTACTGGAAGTTTAACCCACCGACTGCCCCATGGTGAGGCGGTTGGTGGGAGCGCCTAATAAGAATATTGAAAGATCTCTTAAAAAGAGTCTTAGGACAGTCTGGTCTAAATTATGTAGAAATGGCAACTACTCTGGCAGACTGTGAAAGCGTAATCAACTCAAGACCTCTAACTTATATCTCTGAAGGAGATGCCATAAAGCCCACTTCTCCATGGATGTTTCTTCAAGACATTTATGAATGCAGTGTTCCAGATATTGATGGTGTGGAACAAAATTCTTTATCTAAGAGACTGAAATATAGGCAAATCGTACTTAAATAATTAAGGAGCCGTTTTCGGTCGGAATACTTAGGTGCTCTTATTCAACGAAAAAACAGTAAAAAACTAAGACACACAGTGGCTGTGGGTGATATCGTTCCAGTGGAAACTAATAACAAAAAGAGAATTGGCATTTAGGTCGTATTACTGAGCTTGTTCCAGGTAAATGCGGTAATGTGCGGCTGGTAAACGTTCAGAATTTACACCAAGAATTTCTCCGTCCTATTCAGAGAATATATCCTCTTGAAATAGCATCTCCTACTGACTGCCCTAAGCCTGGGGAATCTAATAGTTTGACCAAGTTTACAAAGCAGCCTGTCAAACATGATAATGGCGTGTTTGACAACAAGCCAAAATTTACTAGAACTGGTAGAAAAATTAAGATTCCAGAAAAACTGGACTTCTAATTTAAATATGTGCTTTAGTGAAATATATTTTTATTGGTTGTTATTATTTCTTATACTTGAGAATATATCTGTGGTTTATTTGAGTAGTACAGGATATACATATTTTTTTACACTAACTTAAAATGACTTAAAGTGGTTATTTTATGTTTTGATTATAATTTATAATCAAAAGGTAGCAGGATGTTAAGAACACATTACTTATTTCAACGTTTATTATTATGTATTTTATGTTTCCTGGCTCACGAGCAAACCTCACTTAGATTTTTTTAGTACAGTTTAGTAATTTGTGTATGGCAACAGGAATAGATATTCAAGTTCGAGAACAATGTAACAGTGCTAGGAGCGTTATTGATTTCTTCCGTGATAATAAAGTTTGTTTTCGTTGCAACTGATTCTATTTTGTGAATAATCAGCGCAGTTATAGTGTTTCAATGAAAGTGACTATTTTAAGCCTATGATGCGAGTCTTTAATTAAAGGCTACTTCGAGCTGTAGTAGCCTTTATACTTATACGTTTAAGTACTGAAAGCTAGAAAAGTCGGTGATACTTTTTCTTGTAAGCTTTAACACAGCTGCAATGCGTCGGATAATCTCTGGTTTTCGGGAAGAGTTTGCAAGATATCCGTTGCATCTGCTCTCAGAGAAGCGGCGAAATGACAGGCCTTAGCTTGGGAATCCCATCCATTTGCATCCGCAACTATAGAAAATTGTGTCTTATAAACTTGCGAAGAGGTCTTCCCATCATGTGTGGACAAATTCAGGGAGGAACGAGAAGGCATGGGTAAGAATTTGAAAATATCCATATTACTCCCTGCCGTGTCTACGGATTTCTTTGAGGTATCAACTTCTTTGACAACTGTAGAAACTTTGTTATCAATTTGTTGTTCCACAGCAGATACTCTCTCTTCTAGTTGTTCTTTCATAGAAGAAACTTTACTTTCAACCATGTCTATTTTGCCTTCCATAGCCTCAAATTTATTTTCTATTATTCAAGTAATTTCCTTTTTCATTTCTTCTCGATCTGCTTTAACGGCTCTCATCTCTTCTTCAACAGAAACTTGACCAGCTTCCATCTTTTCTTGAACCGCTTTTATCGCCTCTTCAACGGATTCTTATCCTGCTTTAATCCCATCTTTAAAGAATGGTTGGCCAGCTTCCATGTTTTCTTGGAATGCAGCAAAAACAGTAGTGAGCGTCTCAATTGTTCTTCCATCCCTCTAGTGATTGGCATTCAAATCCCATACTTCTGGCACCAAAAATTGCTGCGTGTGTACGCGTTCGTAATGGATTGAATGCAGAAGTCGTTAAAAAGTTAATAAAATTTATTCTTTTCACAAGAAATGAAACAAAAGGCTGAAATATTTCCTCAGAGAAATTCGTACAATATCACAATATCTCAAATGTTAAACAGAACTCAATTCAAACTAATTCTATCTTACGGCGAATTCGCTACAGTCAATAACAGCATTAAGTAAACAATACAGTTCGCTTAAAACAACAACTGAGCTGAGAGGTTTTAATCCGGCTTTTATAAACTTTTAATTATTCATGAGAATATTCTTCTGGTAAAATCTTTCTCAACTTTTCTCGATGGCAACAGCAATTATGAGATATTTATTTATTAAATATTAAATGAACGCGCTCTTGTATTTTTACTTTTTCGATGTAACTTTTTCTTCAAATTCGCTTGCGTTGCACTGGAAAATAAAGCAATTTTAATTACAATTCTAAATAAATAGCTAAATAAATAGAAAATCCGTAACAATATGAAGATTTGACGATTAAAGAGAAAGGTCTCTATCTGGAATAACAATATTTGATAAAATTAGGAATTAAACATTTTGACTAAAATTTAAATCGTTGTCAGCCCAGTGATTCTTCCCGCGACTCCAAATATTTCAGCATCCACAACCATTGACCAAATAAATTATGATCTCTGCCTGGGATTACCAAGGAATTATTACGAAAGATAGAATCTCATGTGGAAAATGTGCGTACGTTACGCATATTATTGTGAATGGTTGCGAAATCTGTGTGAAGCAATTGCATGAAAATGGCTGACTTTCTTAGGGATAGAAAGTTAATTTTGAAGGAGTTCCGCAGAAAAGTAACCAAGTAAGAGGAGGAAGGTTTGTAGGGTTTAAGTGTAATCTCTTAATTTTCTTGCTAAACATACGCTGTGAAACCCTACGTGGAGGACAGTGAGCAAATCTAGGCTATGTCCTTTAGTGTTGAAGAACTACAAAGTCAGAAGGAGGGTTTAAAGGACCCTTTAATTCAAATAATTACAACTCTCCAACTTGAGAGTAAGCCACTACTTGGGCTGAACTAAAATAATATGAAATAAAGTGTGTTAACAATTCAAATACCTAAGTTTAACCTTAAGTAGGACGGCGAGAGAAGCCTAACTCTTAGTGAAATGCAATAATGCGAATTTCACTAGCAAGAACTAGTAATTGCAATTGCCTATGAAGGCGAACTTTCACTAGACAGAGGAAATCTTTGCGTGCACAGCCTTACGGCGATAAATCCAAGACTCTGTCTCTTCTCCTCGTTAACTCCTGCCTTTTAAACTGCTATCAGATATATGCGATTTGCATAAATATCTCGCTCGCGCTACATTCGGGCAGCAACTGAAACTTCGAGATATCGATAGGAAATTTCAAACTAAAAATAACTTGGTTAGTTAAAATAATGAATGCTACAGGTTCACTCCACCAAAAATAAAATTCTTGTAAAATCCTTCCTCAGATTAAACGAGCTCTATATGAACTGCAAGGCGAAACAGGTTTCTTCGGCAGTTACTTATGCCATTCAAGGACTGAATAAAAGTAGTACCCTACCAGTCGCATTTCAGATGGCAAAGGATCGCACGTAGCTTGCGAGCCGCAGTTTGGCCAAAGAACCTCTATGTAAAGAAGGAAAGGTTCCATAGACGTAATGTAAACCACTTTGTCTGCAACGCCGCTACAAAGAAAAGGGAACATTTGCCAAGGGATTTGGTGACGGAATCTGTTTGCGAGAATTTCCCCTCTGTGATGTGCCGTTTCTTTGGTACCTGGGCGACATTTTCCCCCTCCGCGACGTGTATAGGAAGTTGAGGAACACGGGTTAAGATGATGACGTTCTTTGACTTGTAGCTATGATGAAATATTAGGTGAAGTTTCACTTTCACTGGCTGTTGAACTTCCATTGTCCATATCGCTACTTGAAACCAGAGAACCTATTCTTTGTTTAAACTCTTGCTAAACGTAACGGTCGAACCTGTCCAAACCAACTTCGACATTCAGCTTCGAGCTTTGGCGCTTTTTGGCGACAGATATTTCACGCATGCGCAGTTGTTTCCCTTTTCGTTGGAAGGGAGCCACTTCTGCTTCTGCGAAGTTTTCCTTCTTAACAGTACATATTCTTTGGTTTGGCCATGCCTCCTATATACTAATATATATGTGGGGCCGGATTAAGACTTTCAGTGGCCTTAAGCACTTAGAAGATTTTGATAAACCAAAATGCATTTACTCTTGCATTTAGTTTCTTTCTTGTTTTTGGTTTATTTGTTTCTTTCCATGGTAGAACTGCGAAAAGCTTTTTTGATGAGCTCCCTTCTACGCAGACGCTGAATGGTGTAATAACCAGGGTACTTAAGAACGGGGCTCAAATTCTGTCGAAATTAATTGTAAAATTTTAAATTAATCACAAGTCCGAGTGATTTAGGTATAAAATACTAAATTTAAAAATTAATTCACTAGCATAGTTTAAGATTTTTCTCCAAGGTTACAAACTTTATCAGTACTGAAACATCATTAGTTGTTGTACCAGGAAATTACAGTAAGAAATAGGAAGCTTATAATTGTTTATATAGAAAATACGCACTTGTTTTCCGTATGCGTCAAATTTTAATAATTAAAAGAGAGATATATTAAAGCCGCCCGGATTTCTTTTCAAATTTTGTCCCAATTGAAAAGTTTTCGTAATTTGTTTAAGTTAAATGTAAGACATTTAGTGATTATTTTAATATATTACAATTATTGAAATAAATGACAATCTGAAATTTTAATATTAGGTGTCAATACACGTAAACTACTACAAATCACATTTTTTTTGCAGATACCAACTTTCTGAATTTAGGCAAAAAACAAGTATAAATTTGAATTTTCTTTGCGTCATTTTTACATGCATGTTTTGACAAATATATAGTAATTTTTTTCTTAATATAGTTAACAAAATTTGTTTTGTTACCCTCAATTCCTCTGGCCTTTCAGCAACGTTTAGATCATGCATTTGACCCGAGTGCAATTTGAGTTTGAGTCCACTGGATCAGATATAAAGTTTAGACGACAGACAGGAAATGTAAGGAAAGAAATATGTCGTGAAACGATTTTGTAAAAGCTGCAGAAATTTTAAGAATGCCCTTCTATGCCATCAAGAAACTGAAAAAGAAAGGTTGCAAATTTGTTTCCTGTTGCAAATTTTTCTAAATATTTTGAATCATACGCACTTGAAGACAATTGTTACTGTTATTGCAATGTAATTGTATGTATTTTACGAATAAGTTTTAATCTGAATGAAACTGCAATTGTAAGCAACTGCAGTCTAATTACAAGTCAAATATAACTACAATTAAGTTTTGCATAGGTATGTATTAAATTTAACCATTTTCAAGCTATTATCAAAACCGCCATTACACTGAATCAAATGTTAGCAAAGCTTTGTGTTTATTTGATAGTATTTTGGATATTTTATGTACTTTTATAAGCGTTAGATATTATTTTTACTTATTGATCTGTTCGTTTGAGGCATTTTATGTAATAATTTTGTGCGTTAGAAATGGAAACAAAATGTGCAATGGGGAAAAGAAATTCTGCACTGGAAACAGAAAAACGGAGCAATTTTAAATGCAAACTTTTAGCCACTTATTTTGCTGCAAAGGGCTAATTTCGTATACTATGCTGTAAATCTTATTTTGATCGAAGTTTGAATTGTGAAAGATAGCTCAGAGAGAAGCTGAGATATAAACAAAAATTCTCCCTACGAGCCTTGGTAATAATTTTTATCGGCAAGCTGGCAACATTTGGCAGTTTTCGCCTGGTGATAAGTTTGAAGTTACTGGAAGAAACATTTTCGAAGCCCTAAGAGCGAGGTAAGAATTCTGAACTCGTTGGCGATTTTGAAGAGAAACCTTTTCCCGGGTATCTTTACATCTATCTGAACGATGTATAAAGTGACACCAATTTTTACTTCTTTTTTCGTATAATAAATGCATATTTTTCAGGTTCTTTTTCTGCTATTGTTCTTCCTGTGTACAAAGATATATGTTTTCGCTAAAAAACATTACAAAACTGCATAAATTCGGTACAGCCTGGGAACCAAAATCCCAAAAGGAGAGAGAAAAAACAGGCCTATAATGTCTTAAGCCAGATACATTACGCTCTATGCCTGTGGAAAGCTAAGTCCGAAATGTCGCTGAAGATGACGAAGATTACACTTTTCAGTCTATCATTATCCTAAAAGGCTGAAATTTCCGCAGGGGAGATCATAATCTCCAGTTATACCGGCGAAAGTATCGGAGAAGTGCAAAACTATCTGAGAGTAAGGTTATACGCATACTTCAGTTACCACTTTGGGGACATCTTGCCATATAAACATTCGTCGTCGACATGGTGCGTTGCCTCGATACATTTATGCGGCTCTTCGGTGGGGATACGGGCAGTCAGAAAGTACCACAATTTTTCTCGAAGCTACCAGAAGAGTTATGAAACCCTATAAATACGACTGTATTCAGTAGCTAATTCAATTTACCCTCCTTTGCATTCATGGGAATTAAAATTCCAGTGTATTCACCGCCAGATCCTGTATGGAATTCTTTGATTTATTTTAGTTCACGCAATCAGCGATAATCTAGTATGCACAAAATATATCAAGACATCACGGTATTAGGTTAGACAAATAAATTGAACTCTTCAGTTCGGCTGTATAGACTTTGCTTTCTGAAAGATTTTGCTGACATTTCTCCCGTTTTAAGGAGAAGTGGCCTTATCTCTGTGGTTTACTTTAAGCTATTTACAACTATTTACCTAAAAATTATTATTTACTTCAATAAAATGTTTATTCTTCCTCTTCATCTGGCATAGTTATTAAGAAGACTTCAAGTCATCAAGACTTCAAGATCCTGGGGGTATACAATATTATTGTTACGAATTTCACATTTACTTGGCTATTTATTTAGAATTGTAATTAAAATTCCTTTTTATTTCCCCGCGCAACGCAGACGATTTTTGAAAAGAAAACTACATCGAAAAAAAATATAGCAATAAAAATAAAAGAGCGCGTGCATTTAATGCTTAATAAATAAATATCTCGTAATTACTGTTGCCACCCAGAAAAATCTACAAATATCGTGATAGTTCTACTGATAATTAAAAAGCTTATAAAAGCCGAGGTGAAACACCTCATCTCAGTGCTTACTTGTCAGGAAAAATGCATTGAGAGCACTTTGTTGCAAACTTCAGTGAGCCGGATACACCGCATCTTATGTGGTATCCCGGCGATAGATTTCCAGACTAGACTAGACTCATCTCAGTTAGTAGTAGTTGTTGTTATATTTGTAGCTGTAAAAAGCGAACTGCTTTGTTTACTTAATGCTGTATTGATTGTAGCGATTTCGCTGTGAGATATAACTATTTTATCTGTTTTGAACTGAGTTTTTGCTAAACGTTTGAGATATTGTGTTATTGTGCGAAGATTTGTGAAGAAATATTTCAGCATTTTAATTTATTTCTTGTGGAAAGAATCAATTTTTGTTAACTTTTTAACGACTTGTGCATTCAATATATAACGAACCCGTACGCACGTAACAATTTCTGGTGTCAGAAGTGGGATTTTTAAATGCCATTAACTAGAGCAATGGAAGAACAATTAAGGCAATTCATGGCAGCCTTTGCTGCATTTAAAGAAGAAATTAAAGCTGGCCAAGATTCCGTGAAAGAGGAGATGAAAGCTGGCCAACAATTAGTTAAAGAGGAGATGAAAGCTGTTCAAGAATCTGTTAAAGATGAAATGAATTCTGTTCAAGAAAAGATGGAGAAATCTGTTAAGGAAGAAATGAAGGCTGTTCAGGAATCTGTTAAAGATGAGATGAAAACGGTTCAAGAGATGAAATTGGGTCAAGAATCCGTTAAGGAAGAAATGAAGGCTGTTCAGGAATCTGTTAAAGATCAGATGAAAACGGTTCAAGAGATGAAATTGGGTCAAGAATCCGTTAAGGAAGAGATGAGAGCCGTTAAATCAAGTCAAGAAGAAATGAAAAAGGAAATTACTTGCATAATAGAAAATAAATTTGAGACTATGGAAGGCAGAATAGACGCGGTTGAAAATAAAGTTTCTTCTGTCAAAGAACAAATAGAAGAGAGAGTTTCTGCCGTAGAACAACAAATCGATTACAGAGTTTCTGCTGTGAAAGAACAAATTCAAGAAAGAGTTTCTGCAGTGGAACAACAAATTGATGACAAAGTTTCCGCAGTTGCCAAAGAAGTTGATACTTTAAAGAAATTCGTAGCGACGGCTGGAAGCAATTCGGATACTTTTAAATTCCTAGCCATGCCTGCGCATCCTTCTCTGAAGCTATCGACATATGATGGGAAGACCTCCTGGCAAGTGTATAAGACACAATTTTCTATAGTTGCGGAAGCAAATGGATGGGATTCCCAAGCTAAGGCCTGTCACCTTGCGGCTTCTCTGAGAGCAGACGCAGCGGACATCCTTCAAACTCTTCCCGAAAACAAAAGGCTAGATTTCGAAGCTCTGTCCGGTGCTTTAGAGCTGCGTTTTGGAGAGAAGTGTTTAAAAGATTACAGCAGGCTTCAGTTAAAATCCCGTCAACAGAAGCCTACGGAAACACTCCAGGAGCTCGCCACGGATGTTGAAAGGCTGTCCCACCTCGCCTTTTCGGAGTGCCCGACAGAAACAAGAAAAATCCTGTCTCTGCAATACTTCATCGACGGCATCCGGGATCCTGAAATACAGCAAGCACTGCGAATGGCAGATGTGAAGGATATAAAAAGCGCTCTAGTGTACGCCATGAAGTTCGAAGTAGCTCAGCAAGCAACTAGTAAAGGTCACCACCCACTCAGAGCTGTGAGAGTCCACGAGCCAGTGGATCAGTTGATGGCTCGTTTAGATGATTTAACAAGACAAGTGAATGCCTTGCAGCGGAATATTGGTGATAAGAAACCGACAGTAAAGTGCTGGAACTGCGGTATTTTAGGGCACATGCGAAGGAACTGCCGAATATTCAAGAGCTCGAAAAATAAGACGGATGACATAAACAGAAAATTAAATGCCATGAGATGGAAAAGCAATGACAAAGAACCAAAATGCTGAAACAGCAGAGCTGAAGGCCACCTACGAAAGGAACTGCAGAACACCCCAGAGCACGGAAAGAAAGATCATTTCCCAGCAACGACCCAAGAAGCAAATTGATGATCATACCGCGGAGCACAGTTTGAGCGATAGTGAACAACCCCGTTTTAAAGCGCTCAAGATTTCTGCAGTGTGTGGCAAGAGTAATGGATTATCCATTAATGGGTATATCGACGGAGTTCCTTGCACTATGATCATTGATACAGGAGCTAATGTTACCATAATTCGGAAGGATTTAGCTCAAAAATTTAAGGAAAAACTGATTTGGACTGATCTTCAGACTGCGTCCGGCGAGAAAATTGATGTAGAAGGAAAGTTAAATGTGAACATCACCTT
>KK114141.1:101232-124241 GCA_000611955.2 Stegodyphus mimosarum | reverse complement strand
GTATGCAAGAGGTTGTCATCGTTTCCCATTCGTTCAATAGCATCGATGTCACCTGTCTGGTAGATAACATCATCCTCAGTTTCGTCCATAGCACTGTTTAGCAAAAGCGATAATTTTTGGCTTAAAACTCATAGACACATTAGGTTATGTCGAAGCAGGAGACGTTAAAATGAGCAATGCCCTTGTCGGGACCCGAAACTCTCGAATATGCACCGAGTGCGCTAGCCATTTCACCACAAAGGCATGCTAAGAAGGCGGGAGAAATACTTTCTATATTTCCCCTTTTAAAGGGCGACTGGGTATTAGGGGACCCAATCGCCAAATCCTGCTGGTGGAGAATTATCATTCACCACATTTTCTAGTTCGGGGGCCATCGTAGAAACTTAAGGATTTTTGATGCTGAGAGACGTGAATAATAATGAGCAATGCCCTCTCCGGGACTCGAAACTCGGACCTCTCGAATACGCGCCGAGTGTGCTGGCCATTACACCACGAACGCATGCTAAGAAGGCGGGAGAATACCTTATAAACTAGCTATGTATCTTCTTTTGCCTCGGGGGTCTTTCACTATGTATTATAAATGAAAAATTGAATTTTGCTCGTAATAGCAAGGAGGGCAGCGGGGGGGAGAAGGAGTATTGCGACTGCTTGAGAATGATTATCACAGCTAACGAGGAAAAATTAGCCCAACTTTTGGTTAGCCTTAGCTAAACCATAAACGACTTGCCAAATGATGTGACTGTTTTAAAGTTCAGAAGACCGAGAAGCTATTGGCTTCAGGCGTTCCATTTCCTTATATTTACAATGTTCTCAAAACTGTTTTTCGAGTGGAAGCTAAAAATGAAATAGCAGTCATCTTCAGCTCGTCTGGTAATTCTAGCTGATAAGTTAGATGACCAATTATTCTCACTCTTTGAGCGATACAGTATTTAGCAGAAATTATACATTGATTTTAAATTGGCCTTAAACACGAGTTTTGAATTTTTCCAGCAGTATCTTACCCCCTAATGTTTAAGAATGCTATTGTTAGGGACAAACATAATTGCCTTTCTTTTCACAAATACGGATCTTCTATTATAGCCTTTTGATTAGACCATACTGAGTTCCAGTTGTTTTATCGTTATCTCATAAGGTATTTTCCGTCTCCTTTCCGCATGCCTTTGTGATGTTATTGTAAACATACTCGGCGAGTATTCGAGAGTTCTAAGACTCGAAACCCGGCGAGGACATTGCACATTTTTCACGCCTCCTACTTCAAAATAATCTAATGACTCTACAATTGGCGCATGAACCGAAACAAATGTGTCAAAGGATAAGTCGTCACCACCAGGATTTGGCGATTTAGTTCCGCTCATCCTCAGTCACCCTTTAAAAGGGGAAGTATATAAGGTACTATCTCCTTCCTTTTCTCCTGCCTTCGTGGTATACTTCATGGAAGCATACTCGACGCGTATTCCAGAGGTCCATTCTTCGAGTAACCGGCGATGGCACTGCACATTTTTCACGTCTCCTGCTTCAGAAATCCTAATGACTATGCAATGTTTGCTCAGTACCTTTGCTTATATCCAGTGTTACCTAATTTAATAATCTAGTTTCACCCTTATTCTGTAGTAAGCGATTTTGTTGCTTTAAAACACTTACTACCAGTATAGAAGACGAAACTTCCGAGGCATCTTCTATTCAAAAACAAAATTCCAAGTGAGCAAACTTCTTCCATAATCTAAACAAAATTCAGAAAGATTTCTGTGCAGTAATGCTCCATCTCTGTACTAAATCTTCACTACGCTTTCTGGTATTTTAAGGGTACTTCGGTTAATACTTTTAGACCAGTTCATGTCCTTGTTATTGTTGCTGTTGTTGCTTATCCTCGAAAGATCTGACATCTGTTATATTATCAGGACTCGTATTTCTTTTCATTTGTTTGGCGAACATAACGTGTCCTGATTGGACAGTGAGTTGATTGCAAACTATGTCCTGTGGAGTAGTAAAAACGACAAGATGAGAAGGGTTCAAACTACCCTTTATTTTTTTCCATCACTCCGGGATACAAAGACCAACCACTTGTGGCCTGAATGTAAAAAGATAAGACTACTAACTAACTCAAATTTAAATAAGAGCTAACTTTTAATATTTTACACGGATGACTAACACTAAGACTGGCCCTTTAAATGATTACGTCTGTAGTACGCAAAACTGCGGAAAATTACAATACGTCTTTAGCTTTCAAGAGTATTAAAACCTCTGGCCTTAAAGGCGGACAGTAACTGGTGGCAAGCTCGCGTGAAAACTCGTGGCAAGATGGCTCACTCTCTCTCTCCTTCTACTACGCTCTTGGCAAAAAGCCACAACTTAAATATTTAAGCGTTAGGAAGTACAATTTGCATAAACATATTCACGAGTTCATTCTGGCCGGAAAATTAAAATAAGAGATGATAGTAAAGTTTTAAAGTAAAATAAACGTTAGTCAAACTTAAGATCCTTACAGTTCTAGAGGTGAAAACTCACATATGGGACATACGTAACATTTAGTTAGATTAGCAGGTTATGCTAGCTGAGGTACGCTCCAAGTAGGTGTTACAAGCTAATCTATGACTTTGTACAATTCAGTTGAGATAACTTTGGAATCGCCAAGTTACATTCGGCTAAGTGTTCGAAAATTGTACTTAAAGCTCGAAAATAGTACTTAAAGTTGCTTGTCATCTTGCAGCTTACCCGATTACACTTACTTTTCTGCTATCCGTCTACCCTACAAAATCAGAAGGGTGTAATTAGCCCTTTTGTTTGAACACAAAGAAATAACAATGACCCAACGTTTTACACAAACCAACACTTCTGACTTAACTTAAACAAGTAATGCTGAACTAAAACTAAATGCAGTTACATTAGCCTGACATCTCATAGAATAAAATACCGAGCAGTAAGGCTCTGGTTTGTACAAAAAACTAGTCTAATGACTAGAAGCACTCAACGCTACAGAATAAAATCGCTATTTAGTCACGGTATCAACGTGACTTCAAGTGGGCAGAACACGCTCTAAAATTAACTTGCGAGACCTTCCCTTAAATAGCACTTCTTTCTCCATCAATTTTAATAAACGCTCGCTATCTCTTTTACATGCTGCCATTAAAAGCGTTTGTGAAAAGAAGGGCGACAGAAAGGTTACTTGACTCAAAATTAACTATTAGTCAAGCATAAATAGATACATCCTCACAAATGCAATAAACCATAGCACCCATTATTTGTTTTCGATCGAAGGGATCTAAAATGCAAGTTTTAGTCATCCTCTTACATTTAGCAATCTTAGGGAGGGCAAAACTTCCAACTTTATATCCTACGACAACATCCTCACTTCAAAGAAAGAGGCAACGGTACCACAAACTTTACTTAACGTTCTCAATTTTAGTTAGGTGGGACTTTGGTGTTTAAATTTCATTACATATGAAATACATAACGTCAATTTAACGAAATTCAGAGTGCTTAAAAACGGTTGGATAGTTGGAAAATGAAAAATCTGGATCAGAACGATTAAAATGCATTGGTTTTACTTTTTAATAAGAGAAATACTAATACAAAATAAAAATAATTACATAATATATTTGTGGTCTTAAAATGTTTCATATGCAAGGTGTAAAATATATTTACCCTAAATATTATGATACATCTATTAAAAATAAACAGGAATACCTAAAACTAAAGCTGAAATATTTATGAAAGTTCCAATTCTGTGAAGAAATAAAGAAATGAAATGAAACTTACTGGGAATGTAAATTCGGATCTGTTGTGCAAGCGAATATGAATGCAATACGAATGCATATTCATGAGCTCAATGTCAATTCCAAAATGGCAGTGAGAAGTATGACTTCCTTCAGGTCACTTTTCTTCTTTTTCTTCTCCTGAAATGCTAATTGTTCTTCGGTTTAGGAAATCCAAATTCCCAGGTTTCTCGCTGCTAAGTTATCCATCAATTCCATTGAAATGCATTGTAATGCTATAAACGTAGTCTGTGTATCGAGATATCAGAGGGAGTTTAACAGTGAGCTTCGAGGAAGAAGAGGATTATTTTATTGTTGCCAGTATTCTATTTTAGAGAAATCTCCATATTTCGTCAACGACCAAATAATTTCACATAATTTACCAGAGTTTCTTACCACGACATGGAAACAGCAGAATGAAAAGAACCAATCAAGTCAACAATGCAGTATCAAATCACTAAATAATGCTACATAATCACTGGCTAATTATGTAGCAGAGAAAGGAGCCTGGCGACTGGCCAGTTACTTTCCACCCACAGTCAGTGCCAATATCGCGTGTGGATTCGGATCGAAAAAATATGGAGGGCAGTATTCCTGGCATACATACAAAGCTTTTTTGATTCAATACTACGACACTCATAGAGGCTTCACAAAATAAAGATTATGCGCAATTCAACTAGTTGCATTGATGTGAAATGTTATCACTTATTACCATTAGTAACATATGGCATAAATTTCTTTTTAATCTGATGATTCCTCCGTGGTACAACACATTTCACTAATATCAATAGACACAGTACCTATAGAAGGGAAATCCGTAGATGAGAGTGACGTCATGTCCGAAATGGGGAACGTTTGCTTTAATCTAGTAGAACATTCCTAACATGTTATTAGCAATGCCCCAAGTAGTAATTTATCATTCGACTAACACTCATGCGTAAATCGGGTTAACATTTTTATACTTTAAACTTCTATAATATATACTTATATAAACTTATATACTACTTAAATCTTATATAATAATAATATACTTAATGTTTGGGAATGCTATTTTTATTTCCTACTTTATAAAACTTCAGAATTTTTTGCTAAGAAACACTACAAATTGAAATCGAGCAGCGGCAACACTTTTCGAAATAAAGCATTTTTATCTCCAGCGCCCGAGACTGTTGCCAGTCGAAAAAATGAATGCGAAAATTAATGTTTTTAGAGTTTTTAATTAATATTTAGGCTGATTAAAATCGTGCGAAATGAGATTCATCGAAATGGCTTTCCACAAATGTTTGGAAATGTTTAGCAATGTTATTTTTATTTCACATTTTGCAAAACTACACACTGTACGACTGGAAAGGGGGCAGTGGTAACACGTTTAGAAATAAAGCAGATTTTTGTTTCCAGTAGGCGAGATTGTTGCCTTTGGAGAAATGAGTGTGAAAACTAGGGTTTTCAGAGTTTTTAATCAATATAAAGTCATGCGAAGATGAGAAGGGTCGAAATGGCTTTCCACGAACTTTTGGAATCCGGGAGTACCTGTCTTGAGACTCAGCTCCTCGGAATTCCAGAGCAGATGATGTTTTGATGTCACAAATAAGCAAACAAGCAACCAAACAAACAATCACAGATTTTCATAATGTAGATAGTTTGAAGTTAAGGATTGGCGCTCTCTTTAAAATTGTAAAATGATAAGAAAAATAGACACAGCTCCGAAGCTATGCAACTCCTTTCACCAAAGAAGTCTACTTAGATAAAATCTTAATCCTCGAATTCAAAATTTATTATAATAGAGAGTCACCACAGACAAAAGTATGATCTAAAAATTGCTTGTATATTTTCAAAGTTCATTTACTAAGGCAAATGGAAAACGTTACGGAAACTAAGACAAGAATTTATGGCTATTACGTGGATTGCTAAAAATATGAAAGCACACGTCGCTTGGAATGACGTTTCAATCTTACTCTAATTCCATCCAGAAATCTTCTCAGTCAATATTTTCTCCCTTAGAACGTTTTTAAATTTAACAACTTTCAAGAAGCCCTAAGGTACTCAAAATCACTCATATGAAGAACAGAAATGAAAACATCTGCTACATTATAACAGTTTCCTTTGACACATGTCACCTTTTTATGTGCGATGATTCCGAAGGAGTCAGGATTGTTCTGTCACCCATCCTATCAGGGCAAGCTTTTTGAAAGGAAAACAATCATGCAATGGAAAATTATCTGACACTTCACTGAAGAGATCATTTCCAAAGGATAAGGTTCCTTGATGGGAATTCAAATAAGATGAAAGGTTATTGGAGGGATCCAAGTTAAGCAAAACTAGTTTTTAGGGTTTACAAAATAAGAAATCAGTAATAAAACAAATTCCAAATTTTAAATTTGGGTTTCCAGATGCCCGTATTCGCATTGGGATTACTTCATTCAAAAATCGATGGCTCTAGGTACCGTCGTTTTATCACAATGCGAGAAACATGCATATATTTATGCACATTCTTCATTATTTAATTTTTTTAAATATAATACAGGTCTGCAATATTTGGTGGCAACAGTTTAAAAACTGAACCGACATTTCATGTTTCCGACACAAAATACCGAAACGAAAACAATAGTCCTTCAGCGACAAAGCCCCTTTGGACTAAAAAATTACACTTAATTATATTAAATTAGAAACATTTAACATGTGTTAATAAAACAATTTAACCTGATGCAATGAAATTTTTAAAACTTAGTTCTAAATCATTTAAGCTATAAATACTTACAGAAAAGGTGCTCCAATTGGGGGTGAAAATAGCGAAATTTTATTTTCTATTCTTTTATTTTCCTTAGACTTCACATATCCAAACTGCATTTATGTGCAATAGTTTGTCATTATCATGATACTTCTCCTAACTAGGCAGCAGTTTCTATATCTTTACGTGTATAATCACGTCATCTATTACATATCTCAAACGCAGATGCCGTTTATCTATACTGATATCTTCAACGAAATTCCAGCTAGTCAGTAGTACATAGATGTGATTTCAAATACTGAAAACAGTTGGATCTGTAGTGTCAGAATGGAAAAAGCACAGTGATTAATTTGTTTCAGTTAGTTCTGTTGATGCCAATATTCTGAACAGAATATGCACCGTTATTCTTTCATCACGCATGAGATTTTACTCAGACATCTCTCAAAGCTGATGATGAATGTTTTTCACATCAACGTATAAGGTAATTATTTCTCCCGCCGTCCTGGCATGCCTTTGTGGTGTAGTGGTTAGCACACTAGACGCGTTTTCGAGAGGTCCGTGGTTCGAGTCCCGGCGAGGGCATCATCCCTCTTTGCTTCTAAAATACCTAATGTCTCTACAAATGCTGTGAGAGTTTTCACAACTTTTACAATCAAGAAACGAATAATAGACAACACTTCAAAAATATTATATGTCTCGTATGTATGACTTTTACTATTAATAGCTCGAGCACAACGCTCTGACAAAGTTCCTATTACAAAAGTTTTCATTATTTCTATAGAAAATCAAATTTAAAAAATGCGTAGCCTTCAAATTTTGCCTCAGTTATCTTGTATAGAGATAGCAATAGATATTGATGGTTTATCCATATTCAAATCAAATAATAATTCACTTGTTATTTCTATTAGAAACGTATTTATCGTGGATGCATATTATGGTAGTTCAAAACCAAAAGTTAATGAAATTTTAAAAGAAATTACGGACGAAACTGAGAGAGTATCTAATGAAGGTATTAAATTGTCAAGGGGCTAGTCAAGCCATTTGACAATTGGCGGGAGTATGTATTAAATATCCCGTTAGACTTTATGCGCCTTGTGTGCTTAGGGGAAAAGTAGTACGAAAAATTATTACTGTTCAGATAGGCGTAGGGGTAGCTTACAAGCAAGACTACCAGATAAAAATGTTAAAATAATTTTTAAAATTTGACCAGTTTAAAGCCTTATGTACCAATTGAATTTGCAAGCAAGGAGCCTAAGACCAAGGAACCTAAAAAAATTGAAATATTGGAAAGCTACAGAATACCGTCAATTTTTAATGTACTCTGGCCCAATTGTTTTAAAAGAAATTCTAAACAAAAAGCTATATGGTCGTTTTTTACTGCTTCATGTTTCAGTTAGACTCTTATGCGAAATACAAAATCAGATGGTAATTCATGAATACCCACAGTGTCTATTAAATCTCTTCGCAGTAAATTTTGGGCTTTATTAGGGAAAACGGTATATTTTTCATAACGTTCAACGCCTACTGCATGTTTGAAGATGCAAAAATGTTGTTGCAGTTAGATAATTACAGTGAATTTAAATTTGAATGCTATATGTCTTCTATAAAAAACTGATTAAAAAATTTTCTGCTCCAATACAGCAAGTAGCAAGACGAACTCATGAACTTTTCAATCATATTGTAGCCATCAATAATGATTCAATCATCGTAACCGACTTAAGTTCAGAATTTCAAAATTTACACACATCTCATCCACTACTTAAAGGTTATTAAATTCTTAATTTTATGATTGAATTTTGAATATAATTAACTGACTTCAGAACTGATTTTGTAAAATTACTTAATTATGTCAGATTTCAGTTTTGGGCTATTGAATGGTTAAAAATTATTTTTAATATTTTAAAGCAAAATTTTCTCTTATGATATTTTGTATTTGTAATTCGTTTTAAGTTCCTTGCTCAGTTTTAGATATATTTACAAATTATTAAATAAATTAAAATTCAAATAAAAAATAAGTTGTATAAATATTCTCAATATTTCTTATTTTTCCATAGTATCCACAGAAGGAGGACCTGAGACTATCTGTGGGAAATAAGTAGGCTTTAGGCATCACAACACCTTCGCACACTTTCACTGGAATGTAAGGAAGATTTCTGGGAATATACTGGAATGCGACATTAAGCAGTCGGGAGTACGTATTTAAGAGGTTAAAGGGATAATCTGGGATATAATAACTAGTATTTCAAATCCTGATAACATCCCATATTCTGTCGATGGGACCTAGATAGGATGTCCTAAGGATTTACTGGGATGTGACATCAAGCACTCGAGAGGATGAGTTTAGGAGTAAACTGGGGTATTATGGGATGTCTTGAGGATGTAGTAAGTAGGTTTTTAAATTCTAATAATATCCCATACGCTGTCAATGGGACCTAGATAGGGTGTTCTGAGCATATAATAGGATATGTTTAGGAGGTTAGTGGGATGTGCTGAGGATGTAGTATGTCGAGTTTCATATCCTAACAACATTCCGTACGCTGTCGATGGGAATTAGGTAGGATGTTCTGAGGATATACTGGGATGTGACATTAAGCACTCAGGAGGATGTGTTTAGGAGGGTCGGGGATATTACGAGATGTCCTGAGGATGTGCGTATATCCCACGAGCAACATCCTCAAGATATCCCGAGGATGTTTTTGCGATATGTGGGAAGGAGTGGTAGAGGTTCCTAATGTCATCCTGCGACACATTCTGCCAGGCATTCATCAGTTGTCGCTCCAGATCTTCGATATTTTGTGGTGCCCGAATCTGGAGGCCTACTAAGTTCCAGATATACACGATTGGTGAAAGGTCTGGTGACCTTGCTGGCCAAGGAAGAGTGTCAACTGCACGGAGACAGTCCAGAGATATGCGAGCGGTATGGGGCCTGGCATTATCTTGTTGAAAAATGGCTCCAGGATTACGTGCCATGAAGGGTAGGGCAACCGGCCGCAGGATGGTATCAACATATCATTGAACTATTAAAGATATACGGAGGATGACTAAAGATGACCTGCTGTCATGAAAAATGGCGCCCCACACCATCACACCAGAGGTGTCTGCACGCCTTTGTAAAACAAAAGCTAATTGGGACCATTGGCCCCGTCCTCCCCAGACACGAACACGTTGGTAATCTGCTTCATGATTGAAGCGGGTTTCATCACTGAACACTATACGATGCCAGTCTGATGGCAGCCATGATGATCGGTTGCAACACCACTCCAGACGACTCCGCCGATGTTGTGGGGTGAAAGGTAAATGTCTTAAAGGCCTCTGTGAGAGTAACCCCGTCTCAGACAAGCGCAGTGGACGGTACCACGGGGGGTATAGATGTGGCTGTAATGCGTTGAATAGTCGACAAGGAACCCATTTGGGGGGTTTGGGCCTGGCGAACAATCATCTATCTAGCCTCGCATTTGTGCTCCTTGGCCATCCAGAGCCTTCATTTCGTCGGCAATTTCCTTGTAGCAACCATTGCTGCCAATATCTTTGCACAGCAGTGTCTCTACGCTGCAAGTGGCGGCCTATTACTCGGTATGACCACCCAGCTTCACGCAACCCTACAATGCGACCACGTTCGAAGTCGTTTAGTTGTCTGTAAGGTCTTCGATATCGTCGTAATGGCACCTTTAGTTGCTTCTTTACGGAATTACAATGGCAGCAACAAAAAAAGATAATTTTTCCGCCTCTGTTACTGGTTTTATACTTTGCGAAATCCGCACTAGAAACGCACGCTATTATCGCAATTCCTGTTCATTGGCTTTGAACCTTTGATAATTTGCATGTTCGATCAAGATGTTTTTGCTTGCCAAATTTCGTCACATTCGCAAAAGTCCTTCTTGTTGCTTCGATTTTTTTGAAAAAGAGTGTATAATGAATAAAAAATTATTGCGGTTTTCAAATATAGTACACAGCAAAACGCTTCATATGAGAGCAAAAATATCTTAAATAATTCTTCTGAGACAATGCTTAATTTCTTTTATTTTTCCTGAAAGTGCGAAGAATGTTGTTATGTTATAAGAAAAGCAGTATACATCGTCTGCTAGAAGTTAATTGCATCACCATTGAATATTTCTTCTGCAAAAGGAAATGGTGAGTGCATCAGATACTTTTCCCCAAAATATATTACTTCGTTGCCAACTATTTCTGGACAGAAGCTAAAAGAATGACCAATTCATTCTGCTCTGGTGACGGAAAATTGAGTGCAGCGTCACAAATGAAGAGAAGAGGATTTAGCTCTCGAAGATTTTGTTTTGTACGTTTCCGCCAGAAAAAAGAAACGCAGCTTTTCTCTATTTTGCTCCTTAAGAAAATGTTTTGGAGTCAAATTACACGAATCGAAATGTACAAGTTAAATTTTTTTACCAGCATAAATTTAAATCTCGATTTACATTAAAGAAATAGTTGAGAGAATACATGTCCTTTTAATTTATAAAACATTTTTTCTCTAAATGATCATCTCAGTTTTTAAAAGATGCGGAAGATAATTGATTAAATTTGGAAATTAAAACTCGTTATAATAATTAAATCATTAAACATAATAAAACAAATTTGCTAAGGATTCCAAATAAGTAACAGCTGTAAGATCTAATGCAATAAGTATATTTAAATGGTTTGAATCAAATCATGAAATTAATCTTTGATCCTATTGTATCGATTTGATTTTAATAAATCATTTCACGTTTATTTAAAGGTTTCCAAAATAATGTTTTCAAATTTTGACATAGACACTGTTTTATTTAGTTCGTTAATTTTAGATTTTACATCATCAAATAAATTGAAAAATTATGTTAAGTGCTTAAATACAAACCATCGCATAAATCTAAATAGCTTGGAAGTATGATGTAACACTTACTTCGTCGTTACGCTGATTGGAAGGAATAATTATCATATGTTCAGTAATAGCTTCCTACTTTATTACGTTCTTGCCTTCTATTGATTAAAATCATAAGATGAAGTATACTATTACTTTTTAATTTTCAAGATATTTTGACCTCTCAAAAATAAAAAATCTGATTGGACACTACGTGACTCCTTGTACGGCCAATTAAATTATTAACATTTTTCCTGCATTTGATTTGAACTTATTTCCTCGAACTTCATTAGAGATATATTTCTAACCGAATTAGTTCAGTTCTGACTTCACGGCAGGACAAAAATGCATAAAACCTCTTTATTGAAAATTGTAAAATAAAATTTTAAAACACCAGTTGTAGTTAAAACAGTTAAAAAAACAATTTTTATTGTTAAAATTAGAGATTCTCCGCAAAAACAAGCAATTCGGCCAACGTGCAGGAAGGCAGATTTTTCGGTGCACAAAACTGTATTTTCGGTGCACAAATTGAGTTTACTTTTGGTCCCAGTCGGCAAAAAGACACTGAAAATGAAGAAATTGACTTAATTCACTATTCTACTGAGAATTTCAGATGTAAACAAATGGCTGCTTCGTTAGGCTTAGTGGCATTTATACAGTTTTTAAGTTGTTGATAATTCTACAAGTATTGCATGCAGATTAACTAAAGCCATAGAAACCTTAACCAGAAAATAAGACAACATAACTCAAACACTTTTAAAGCAAAAAATGCACAGTTTACCAACATATAAGAATGAAAAATCTGAGCATACCCAGCCGGGTAACAGAGTGGGTACATGAACTGTGCAGCCGATTGCAACCAAAAACGAAAGTGCGCAACTGCACGTTACAGCAGTCCCATTTACAAAACTTCGACGTTCTGAGGCTACTCTTTTTTGAGTTATAGGAGATATGTACATACTTGTACGTACGTATAGAAAAACGTCACGAAAAAATCTGTTTTCAATCCATTTTTAATCCATCATTCAATCCGTTTACAGAAAAAGGAGCCTTTATTCTGTTTGTGTATAGAGGTCTCACGTCAAAACATCGTTCATCGTTCGTTAGGGATGTATTTTCCATTCAATTAATTCATTTTTCACTTCGCGACAAGACAAAACTACATAAAACCTCAAAATATCTTTATTAATAATTGGAAAATATAGAAAAATATTAAACATAAATACACTTGAAACAATTTAAAGAACAATTTTTACAATTAAAATTAGAGTTTCTACGCCAAAAAAAAGAATTCGCTCATCGGGCTAAAAGGCAGATTTTTTGGTGCACGAAACTGAAAATTTATTTTTTGTCCCACTCGGCAAAAACTGACATTGAAGGCGTAGAAACTAACTTAATTTATTGTGGACGCTATGCTGAGACAATATATGGGATAATTTAATAACTTAAATGAGAATTCCAGAATGGATTAAGCACGATTTAATTCGCAGTATGTAAAAGAATACGTTATCTTTGTTGTTGCGAAGCTTAGTTTCTCTAGATTGGCAATGTAAACAAGTATGGCTCGTATGGTAAAAAAAATTAAGTTTAGCCGCACTGAAACAACTTTTAAACTTGCACAACTATTGCACTCAGGTTAACTAAAGACATCAAAACCTTAACCGGAAGATAAGTACAACAAAATTCAATCATTTTTAAAGCAAAAAAAATGCACAATTTACCAACATATAAGAATAAAAAAACAGAGCTCACAGAACCGAGTAATAGAGTGTATATATATATATATATATATTTGTATACTTTTGGTGCGGCCGATTGCCACTAAAAAGGGAGTTGCACAACTACATGCTATAGCAGTCCTGTATACGAAATTTCAAAGTTCTAAGGCTACTCGTTTTTGAGTTATGCGAGATACATACGTACGCACAGACGCTACCAAATAAATCTGTTCTAAATCGATTTTAAATCAGTTTAATAATTCGTTTGGGGAAAATGAGTCCTTTATTCTGTCCTTGCGTACATATGTCAAGCAAAAACATTATTAAATTGCATTCGATAGCACTCAAAATGGACATCTATATTGAAATATGATACCCAAAACTTTTCGCGATTGCAATACTTCTTTTTCTTCGTACAAGGAAGTAAAAATAACTTATTGTATTTTCTAATTGTTTTTTAAATAAATTTATACATATACATATATATTAAAAGTATTTGAGTCGAGACATTTTAAATATATAGTGTTACGGATTTTATATTTATTTAGCTATTTATTTAGAATTGTAATTAAAATTGTTTTATTTTCCCGTGCAACGCAGACGATTTAGCTACGTCGGAAAAGTTAAAAGTACAGGAGCGCATGCATTTAATATTTAATAACTCGTAATTCTGTTGCCATCGAGACAAATCGTGGTTTTACCAGCATATTCTAGTGAATAATTAAAAAGCTTATAAAAGCCGAGTTAAAACACCTCATCTCAGTTGTGCTGTTTAAAGCGAACTACTGTTTGTGTACTTAATGCTGCGATTGATTGTAGCGAATTCGCTGTGAGATTGGATTAACTTTATCTGTTTTGAATTGAACTCTGTTTAGCGTTTTGAGATATTGTGATATTTTACGAATATCTCTGTTTTATTTCGCATGAAAAGAATAAATTTTATTAATTTTTTAACGACTTGTGCTTTCAATCCATTATGAACCCACGCGTACGCAACAATACTAATAAAATAGCCAACAATTATGTCTAAGCATTTAAAGTGTCCTTATATATAATTTAAATATATTATTGGTATAAAAGTATTCTATATTGAAAATTCTAAATGTTTTATTCCGTGCGAACTAACAGACTTTAAATGAAAAACTTAAGCTCTGTTATTAATTGGAAACCTGTAAAAAATCATTGCATTCCTTCAGTGTGCTCTTGTAGTATAACAGTCAGCACATAAATTTCGAAATTCCTGTGTCGGATGCCGCTGAAGCGTACACTCTATTTTTCTGCAATACATTGCTTCCAAACTCACTTTTTCTATCACAGGCTTGTCATTGTCAGAAGCTGAATTAATCATCTCTCAGTAAAGTATTCTTGTTAAGTCTCTACTTCAGATTATTTTTTATACTTCTTTGACATGTTCTACCTCCTTGGCAAACTATAAAACAGAAAGAGCATTATCACTATAACATAGAATAATAGCCTATTAGTGCAGTGAAAGGGAAAATATCATTGATCAAAAACATCATACTGACTGACTATTATAAATATTGATGGGATATGAAAGATGAGAGGCTTTAATTCTTTAATGTTAATGTGCATTATTATACGAAGTAGTTCTAGCAGGATAATTGAGGCACAAATATTATTTTCAAGTTAAAGTGTTCCAATTCGAAGAAAGGATAAGGAACTTAAAAGTACTATAAGAATGCAATAATAACTAAAATTTCTAGCATAAAAGAAATTTTAAGTATTCGAAATTTAAATATAATGTGCGTGGTACGTTTATTATAACAGAGATGGAGACTGTAAAACTTTCGATTCTATATAAAGGTATAAAACAAAAGACAAAAAGATTCAGTTCTGTAGAAAAGTCTACAAATACACTGTGAATTGCGTATTTATGAAACTGAATGTAGTCTTTATCTAAAGAGAATGTGTAACAAACCCAGAGAATGAAAACAAAAAAGAGGGAGAAATATTGACAAATGAGAAATACACTCATGTCCATAAATTAAGGATAATTCGGAGTCACGCGGAAATCGAACTCTAAAATAAAAATATCACCAGTAAAATCACTACACACATCTTTAAGAATCATATGCAAATTTCACTAAGGAACCAGATGACACCGATGGTACGTCACAATGACGAGAGTGTAAGAGAGTGATATATAAGGAATACAGGCAAAGAAGTAAAATTGTTTGCAGGCGCTTTATAAGCATTTCAGTGCAGTAACCGAATAGTTATGACACAGAGGACGCATTTGGATGATTTTTTACGTGGTAGAATTATCGGCCGTCTGGAATGGGGGCGTACCCAACTGGAAGTATCAGACGAACTTTTAATTGCCCAGAGTGTCATCTCCAGGCTTTCGCAAGGATTCCGAGATGATGGTAATGTGAGTAGACGTTACAGCACAGGTCGCCTCAGAGTTACAACGCCGAATGAGGACCGGTATTTGGCAGTTACGGCCAAAAGAAACAGGCGGAGCACAGCCTCAGACCTGTCTCGTCAGCTCTCTTTAGCCACTGGTACGACAATATTAAGATAGACAGTGTATAGACGCTTAGGGCAGATTGGTCTATATGCTCGTAGACCTGTCAGATGCGTTCCACTTAATGCAACTCACTGTCGCCTGCGGTTAGACTGGAGTAGAGAGCATGCATTGTGGACACCGCAACAGTGGGCTTGTGTGATGTTTTCCGACGAGTCCAGGTTTAGCTTGCACTCTGATTCTCGCCAAACTTTCATATGGAGAGCTCCAGGTACCCGTTAGCACCAAGAAAACATTACTGAACGACACCGTTACGGTGGTGCAGGAGTGCTCGTTTGGGGTGGAATTATTCTGGGTTCCAGAACTAACCTGCATGTTCAAATTGGAACCATGACAACCCAAATCTATCGGGACGTCATTCTGGAACAACATGTACGTTTGTTTCGGGGCGCCATGGGCGCACAATTTGTGTTTATGGATGACAACGCCCGTCCTCACCGCGCAAACATCGTAAACGAATGCCTTCAATCGGAGGATATCACCCGTATGGACTGGCCAGCATTCTCACCGGACTTGAATTCAGTAGAGCACGTGTGGGACATGCTTGGCCGACGAGTTGCAGCCCGTCAACCTCCTCTTACATGTCTACCTGAACTTCGGAGAGCATTGCTTTTTGAGTGGTGTAATATCCCCCAAGATCAGATCGATAATTTGATACTCAGCATGCCTAGGCGTTGTACGGACTGTATTGCATCGTCTGGGAGACATACAATGTATTAACAATCATACCAACTATGTAATATTGATTTTTTGTAAATAGATTTTTTTTTGTAATTTGCTCCAGGGAGAAAAAAATCGCTAATTTTTTTAATAATATCAAATATATAGCATGTGCTTTTGCTTTTTACCTTTTGTTTAATAAATAAGCTTTACAAATAATTCAAATTTGTTTTGCTTCAAACTCTTCCTTTGCCTGATTTTGCATTATCCTTAATTTATGGACATGAGTGTATATTTCTAATAAGGGAACAGATGAGGCAATAAATAAATAAATAATATATTATGGTAATGCAATGAACGAGAACACTGTATTTGCATCAAAGATATGCAGAGAGCAGTACGGGCTATATAAGATCTCAAATAATTCAGAATTACACGTAATGCATGCCCTCCAAGATAGCATTCGCAGTGTTTATGTTAAAGGACATGTGCAGTAAATATTACGTAAAGTTTTAAACTTATAAATTCTCTTTTATCTACTGTTACAGATATTACAAATTTTAACTAATAAATTTAATTAAAAGTGTATATAAAAGTTTATATGTTAGTGACACTATATGTAACAATAACGGGCGTGCTTTTTCGTTATGCTCGAGCTGCAGAGATACATCAGCAAAGCACTATCCAATTCAAACTTGTTTTATTGACGAAATATTTACAAAAATATATATACAACTATCTACACATAGCAAGCGTCTCATTCTCTCCTCGCCATCCTCTTACATCCACACTGCGCCACCTATCGTTGGCTTTCCTTTTCTTTTTTTTCCGAGATTCACCGGCGCCCTCACACGCCGCCGCCAAGAGTAAAACTTGCTTCTACAGAGGCTTGTTTTACTTAACAGTCTTGACACTGCATATTTGCTTGTAGGAACACAGACAGAAACAAGAAAAAAGGTATCATTAGTTAATCACAAATAAAAGCTGAAATTAGTCAACAATCCACATGAGTAGATGTTTGCCAAAAGAGAAAAAAAAAACTCACCAAATAACCAATAATTAGTGGGATCCAAAAAAAACATTGACACCACGTACACCTCACTAATCATTTACATACATATATTACACTTCAAATATGCAAAAATAAAAATTTGAAAACACAATAAACATTAAAGAATGACGTATGAGAAACTCACTCATCATTTTCTAACCTAGATAGTGCATCTGCCCCAAGATGGAAAATACCAGGTTGGTGAATTATTTTATAATTCCATCTTTGTAATGCTAATGCCCACCTTGTCAATTTGGGACTCTTAGGAGTTGTTTCAATTAAAAATTTCAAAGGATTATGGTCGGTAATAATCTCGACTACTGTACCATGTAGCCATTTATCAAACTTTTTAAGACCAAATAAAACCGCATATGCTTCCTTTTCTATTGTCGACCAATTTTTCTGCGTATTATTAAATTTTTGACTGACAAAAGCTATAGGTTTATAATTACCCTTATCATCAATTTGCGTGAGACAACAACCCATTGCATAGTTAGATGCATCCGAATGAATCTGAAAAGGTTTACTGCAGTCGGGAGTCGACAATGCAGTGACTTCACAAAGCAAATTCTTTAAGCGCTGAAAAGATTCTTCTTCTCGTTTCCCCCAATTAACATCATTCGACTTTTTACCTTTAGTTAACTCCGTTAAAGGCGATGCTAATTCTGCGAAATTTGGTAGGTAACTTCGATAAAAACCCATTAATCCTAAAACTGATTTAACTTCCTTTTTGGTAGTTGGTCGCTTTAATTTCCTTATAGCTGAAATTTTATCGTTATCCGGTGCATGTTTACCATTTCCTATTTTATGACCCAAAAATTTTATTTCTTTAGCTGCAAAGGTACATTTTTCCAGTTTAACAGAAAATTTATAATTTTCTAATTCTGTAAGGACACTTTTTAAATGTGTTAAATGTTCCTCCCAGGTTTCCGAATAAACTATTATATCATCAATATATGCTTGAGCATAGGAAGAGTGATCCCTTAACACCTGATTCAGAACCTTCTGGAAAGTGCCAGATGCGCCAGACAACCCAAAAGGCATAACTTTCCACTGGTATGTTCCATCGTGAGTGGAAAAAGCAGTTAACTCTTTACAGTTTTCATTCATTCTTATTTGATAATACCCTTTTTGTAAATCTAGACATGTTAAATATTGAGCCATACCCGCAGTAAATATCATTTCCTGCATGTCCTTCATGGGGAAACTCGGAACCTTTGTCACTGTGTTTAGAGCTCTATAGTCCACACATAATCTGATTGATGCATCTTTCTTCGCAACACACACAATTGGATAAGTTATTTCCGCTTCGGATGGTTCGATCAGGTTCGAATCAAGAAGTTCTTGTACTTGCCTGCTTACCTCTGATCGATATGACATTGGAACACTATAAGAATGTGGTTTGCGTCGGGTGGCATTAGGTAAAAGTTCTATCCTATGTTCTCCAACATTCACCGGTTGCAAGGGTCTTGTAAACAGTTTCTGATGATTTTTAAGAAGCTCTATCAATTGAATTTGTTGGTTAGCTGTCAAATAAGACATCTTTAAGTCATGTAGTTTTTCATGGAATAATCTTTCAGCATGACTAGTTGGAATGGTTTGAACATCCCCAAACTCTTCTTCTCCCTCGAAGATAACATTGAGGGTGTTAGATTCAGCGATGAATTCTCTAATTTTGTTTTGATGCACATGTTTAACACTGTTATCCGGCATCTTAACAAGAAACGAATGTTCATTTTTCTTTTTCATAATAGTCCCAGGACCTTGCCAGCGAGCTAACAGCTTATTTTTAGAGTCTGGAAAAAGGACAATAACTTTGTCACTTGGTTTAAATGTCTTTGAACTAGATCTTAAGTTGTGATAATGCGCCATCTTATCTTGTTCGATTTGAGAGGTTATTTTGGCTCTCAAAGCAGCATCTTCCAATTTCATTTTCAGGTTTTCCATATATACTGAGATCGGAGTTGTGTCATGTTGAAGACCTTCTAACTGTCCAGTCCACGTATTCTTTAGAATTGAGAGTGGACCTTCAGGTTTGCGTCCATACAACAGCTGGAATGGGGCAACTCCCGTGGTACTATTTGGCACTTCTCGGTAGGCCCAAAGAATGAAAGGAATTTTGGTGTGCCATGTTCGAGGTTCATCGAGAATGACATGATGCAGCATTCGTTTTAAAGTTTGATTAAAACGTTCCACTAGTCCGTTGGATTGAGGATACAAGGGCGTAGAAAATCTTGGACTTGATCCCATTCTCTTTTCAAACTCTTTCGTCAGCTCAGAGTTGAAATTAGTCCCATTGTCTGATGCAATGATATTAGGCACCCCAGTTCTCATGAATATCGACAACAGAGCTTCACATGTTGCTTTGGCTGTAAGACTGGTCAATGGTACAGCTTCGGCCCATCTTGTGTGCTGATCTACCAGGCACAACACATATTTATGACCTTTTGAGCTAGGTGGATCAATTGGTCCTATCATATCAATGTTTACCACTTGAAATGGCAATTCGGGTCTTGCTACAGGTGTTATAGGAGCTCGATCTTTAATTTTAATTTTCCTTGTTAGTTGACATACTTTGCAAGCTTCACAAAAGTTCTTTACGTCTTTTGAAAGTCCAGTCCAATAAAAGAAATATCTTATTCTTATAACAGTCTTCTTTGCTCTCATGTGACCACCAAATACAGAGCAATGCGCCAGTTTTAAAACTTCCTTTCTTCGGCATTTTGGTAAAACCAATTGATTTACCGTTTCACCCAGAATTTTTTCTGTATGGAACAAAAATTTGTCTTTGAAATAAAATCCTCCTTTTTCTTCCTTTGCATTTTTCCTAGCTTCCTCCAGATCTTTACAGGTTTCTTGTTCTTGAAGAAATTCTTCAGTTTTCGTACGATTTAGCGAAGTTTTTTCCACTTCGGCAACACAAGCTTCATTCGTTGAAAATTCATCAGCAAGGATATCTTCATTTTCTCGTTTTTTACGTATTTCTTCAAACTCTTCACATGAAACCCTGGCATTGTCTATTACGGGTATTTTCGATTCCGAAATATTGGTTCCCATTAGCACATTTTTGATTTCTGGCTGCAAGAGAACATCTTCCACGAGGGAAGGAGCTACTGCACAGAGGATATCCTGATGCACGACGTCACCCGTACCTCCCATATATAAACTCATTGGTATGTTTACTAACGGACATTTCTCTGCCGGTCCGAAAATTCCTTTAATATAAATTGATGGCTTATTCTCCATGGGGAAATCTTCTACAATATTACTTCTAACCACTGTAATTTCAGTTCCTGAATCTACCAGAGCGGTTGCTCGTTTTCCATTAACATTTATCTGGATTCTTTCTAAATTACACAAATTTTCACCAATTATGTTTCGTTTGTGAGACATTACTTTGGCCACTACAGCCGTTTTAGATTGCTCTAGTTCCTTCTTTTCTTCACCGATCTCCACTGCAGCTCTATTTACGTTGAACTTCTTCTTTACATCTTGTTCCGTTTTATTTTTTGAAAGTCTTGGGCAAAACTTCTTCACATGTCCGTCCATACCACAAAAATAGCACACATACTTAGGACGAATTTTAGAAACTTCTTGTTGGGAATTAAAATTCACATGCTTGTTTTCAGCACGAGGCGTTCCATGATTCTCATATCTTCTGCTGTCCCGTTGCAATGGATACTTGTTATAAGTTTGGGTCGGAGCTTTAAGCGGTGCACCTGTTTGTTTCTTAAACGACTTGCGTACACTTTCGTATTCGTCAAGCTTGTCGGCCAAAAGTGATGGTTTAACTATCTTTCCCCATTCATCGACGAAATGGTCTCTTACTTCCATAGGAACTCTTTTCTTAACTTGGTCGGTGATTATAAGGTCCTTAAGTCCTCCAAAATCAGTTATTTCGAGTCCGTCGATCCAACCTTGGAAATAGTTAGTTACCTCGTAGACAAAATCTCGCCATGTCTTATCGGGACTTCGTTGGTGCTGAACGAATTTTTGCCGAAATCCTTCTGCATTCATTTTGAATTTCTTTAACAACACTTCTCTCACGTATTCATAGTTTCCAAATTCTTCTTCTGGAATTCTGGCAATCAATTCTACAATGTCCGAAGGCATAAGAGGTAACAGATATGAAACCATATCGTTTTCTTCAATTTTCATCCTCTTGACCTGTCTTTCAAACAATGAAAGATATAACGGCATATCACATTCCTTTGCATCGAAACGAGGCATCGACTTGGTAAGTTCCAACTGTATTTTATTTGGAACTAATCTTTCTATTTCCGGCACTCTTAAACCTGCTTCTATTCGCAACTTCTCCAGCTCAAATTCCATTTGCTGCTTTTTAACTTCATTTTCCAATCGTAACTTCTCCGCCTCCACTTCCTTTTCTTTCCTAACCCGTTCGTTTGCCTCTAACTCTTTTCTAGTACTGATGATTGTGTCTAACAACATTTTAGTAAATTCTTCATCATATGAAGCACTTCCAGTAATGAGCTCTCGAATTTTCACTGTCGTGACATCGGGTTCGAACGCGATGCCTAATTCTGAGGCCAAAACTAAAAGATCGGACTTTTTTCCTTTCGCGAAGTAAGTCATACTTAATGCTAAAATATTTTAACACGCCTGAATGAATTTAAAAAATTAAGATTTCGAAAATAAAAAATTCCGAAAAAGTTTTGTTTTCTTTCAAACAAAATTAGATTTTCGAACTGAAAATCATAAGTTAAATTACTGTGGAAATGACTTGTTAAATGATAAAATAAGCATACAATGAATTAAACCCCATTATATTCAAATAAAAAAAAAGAATCAAAACATAACTTTGAAATGACGATTCTAAACAAAGACTTTCTATTTAAATTATGTCAATATATTCATTTATAATGATAACATTTCAATTTGTAAATACAGATAGTAATTGTAGTACAGATCAATTAAATTCCAAATGAACTCGCAAACAGCATTAATTTATGCAATTCTTTCCATTATTACAATATACACATTCACATCAAACTGAATTAGCCACCATATATTTAAAATTCAAACATCAATTTCTTTTCCAACCTTTAATCAAAACACTTGAAAAAAAAATCCAAATATATTAAACTGTAATAATCCCTATCAATGAAATTATCAACATAAACAGAACTTTTAAAATATGTTCTACATATATCTAATTTTTTTTCTTTCATTCAAACTAAACTTTCACCAGCTTTATCCAAATAAAAGTTCGAGATAATAAAAAAAATATTTACAACAGTCAATAAAAAAAAAGGTACGCTAAAGAGCCAGTTTTTATCTCATTTCTAAAAATCAAAAAGCAAAAAAATGAGTAACGATCTTGTTCACGTGTGGTTCTTTTTCTTTTTACCACGGCCACACCCACAGACTTTCCGACTCCAAGCGAGAATCTAAATCGAAACAAATATATACTACGTATGCACTCAAGCTAATACTCTACTTCAAATAAATCACTTTTTTTTCGAGACAAAGAACACATGAATTCACACAGTTTTTAGTGAGTGTTTTTACCCATGTAAATGAACAATAATAACGCATTAAAATAATCATAAAAGTAAATCAAAATCATAAAATGATCAATACAACTAAAAATATTTCATTCTGAGAAATAATATTTATTTCACTGAAGTAAAAACAATATTATTAACACTTTAGAATACCATATAACCATTTGCATAC
>KK114141.1:53187-92818 GCA_000611955.2 Stegodyphus mimosarum | reverse complement strand
TAACCTTTCTTTAAGCAAGCTTTTTGATTTACTTTTTGTGCTCAAACGAAGAGTGTGTTCGGACACGTAAACAGTTCGCACAGTCGAAGTTCGGCTGCACTTGGAACAGTAGCAGTATTTACGTAAACTTTCATATGTTCAACAATTTCTGAAAAAAAGAGTTAGGAGGCTCTAAAATGTTACTTTCTTTCTTTCCACAGACGGCGTTGCGGACAATCCTTGGGGTAGTTAGCACACCGGGCAGGTGACCCCGCTGACGAATTTAACTTTGTTACAAACGATCCGGAGTTGCAAGTTCCTCAGGCCTATAATTTGACTGAAGAGCAAGCATGTTGTTGCGTTTCAGTCCTTTTCAGTCCTCACAAAACACTTTAGTGTGTTTTGTACAAGATTTTATTACAAGAGTTTCGTACAAGAGTTTAGTGTGTTTGTACAAGAGTTTAGTGTAAAACACTTTAGTGTGTTTTGCTTTGGCGAGTGCTGAGGCGTGGAAAAAATGTACTTCAGGAATCAATGGAAGTAGGGCGCAATGAAATTTATTTTTATTTCCTTTCGTCTTATTTCTTTTTCTATGAGTTTTTAAAATTCTTTACTTAATATGTATATATATGTATGAGATATAATAAAATACGATGGCTACGCTAAGAAATGATTGGCGACCTCAAAATGGACTATTCTAAATTTCATGTTCTTCCCCTAAGTTCATCTTTTCTCCCAAATTCGAGATCTTTCCATGTTACATAACAACCTAAAATTAACCAATAGCAGCTTAGTTGTACTTATACACCTACGTAGTATAAATACTGCTTCGCAAGGAATTATATCATTCCTTTTCCTAACTTCTACCATGCAAAGATCTCTACGCTGCTACGCCCGCCTTTGCTCCTTATCCAAAATGACATAACGTGTATGTAAAAATTATTGTAATTGCTTATGATCAAAACATATACTGTCTATAAAGAAATGATTTTGATGTGCCTAAAAATAAAGATAGTGAGTCGCCGAAATTAGTTTTATCAACGTCTTCTTCCTGCCTTTTCTGCTCAGCCATCACGAGTACCTCTTAAATATCACAACACACACACATATATATATATATATAACAAAAAAGAGAAAAAGACGTAGTAGCAAATGTTGATGACTTACTGAAGAGGAAGAATTTCCGATTGCGTGGAATGCTAATCCATAATGAATAGGAAGCTGGTAGTCGAGGCCAGATTAAATCTTTCATGTTGTTTTTAGTAAACGTGTTGTGGCCGCAAACAACTTGGCGCATTTATTTGTGTCTATTTCGAGAACATTTACATTTTTGATACTGTGGCGATAGGAATAAAGCATAACGAAGCGTCCAAGCAGTACAGAAGGTGAAGCTAAAAGTTCGCAGTTGTCCACCAAGCTAGAGTAGTAGCTCACCAAGAGGAAGTAGAGTAGCTCACCAAGAAGAAGGTTTTAGTTTAGGTTAGAAAAGTTTTAATTTTCAAAATTTTGAGTTCAGATTCTGAATCGGGTACGTGATCGGCGTTACGCAAGCTCTTTGGCATAGATTAATGGCGCGGTCAGGGAATTTATTACTACCAGGAAATACTCAATTAAAAATGAGAAATTAAGAAGCTATTACTAAATTAAATAATAAAGCTGATTTACATATTTTTTATCTTACACGCACACACACACTCATATATATATATATATATATATATATAAGATAGAAATACGATAGCTGCTTTAAAAACTACTTTAAAAACTTTAAAACTACTTTAAAAATACTACTTTTAAAAACTACTTTAAAAATTAATATTCTAAATTTGGTGATCTCCCTCTTTCATCTGTTCTCCCAAATTCGAGAATTTTCTACGTTACGCAACGCTGGTTGTAAAAGGCAAGCAAAACTGATACTAACCAATCATAGCTTGTCTCTAGTATCGCACCTACTCTGGTATAAATAATCTGGCGAGTTAATTATGGCACCGTCTTCTGCTAACTTCTAGCTTCTACCTAGCTATAATAGCTCTTCGCTTTGCGTTCGCTTCTAAAATGATGCTGTCCTCGTTAATCAGTGTATATGAGAAATTATTATGATTGCTTATGATCAAAAAGTATATTCTCTACGAGAAATGAATCTAATGTGCCTAAAAATAAAAATGATAATTGGCTAAACATGGATCGTGTCAACATCTTCTTCCATCTTTCCACTCGATTAATGAAAGCCCATAAAAGTATTGTTGTTAACTAAGCATCAAAATATCCATTCCTCGATCACGACGACGACTGCAAGCTGATTCCTCTTTTATGTTTTCCCGAAATCATTCATATATATATATATATATACACTCACGTTTGTGAAAATTGCAACACCATGAAGGACGTACGCGAGTGAGCTGAAATTTTCAGGAAATGCAAAGTAGCGCATGATATGCAAATGATTAGAATTGCAAATCCGTAGCGCATGCGTATGCTGAGCAGCGCCCTCTGAACGGCTGATGGATCCGAATAAATAGACGGCTGTAGCGAGGCGTGTATGGTTATCGGTGGTTATCTGCTAGTGGTAAACGTTAACTCAATCTGTACTTATGCCTCGTCGACGAAAGAGAGCGAGATTTGAACAACTTACAGAGTTTGAACGAGGGAGAATCATCGGCCTTCGTGAAGCTGGATTGTCGTATCGTGCAGTAGCCTCTCGTGTGCAGCGTAACAGCAGCACAGTGATGCGCGTTTGGAAGCAGTGGACGGACGAGTGTCGGACAACTCGGAAATCCGGGAGTGGACCCCGAAATGTGACGTCAGCTCGCGATGATAGACACCTGGTCCGCATGGCGCGGACGGACCGTACAGCTTCCTCTAGACAATTGGCAGCACTGTGGTCAATAGCTACAGGTGTTTCATTGTGTGCTTCATCAATTCGTAGACGTCTGCTGCAGTGTGGACTGCGCGCACGGACTCCTTTATACAGGATCCCCCTAACGCACGACCATCGCCGCCTGCGGCTACAATGGGCCAATCAGCATAGAGACTGGCGTGCTGATTGGCAGCATGTCGTGTTTTCTGACGAATCCCGCTTTAATTTGTGGTACCATGATGGCCGCATTCGTGTCAGACGCTATGCCGGTGAACGCCACCTTCCGGAGTGCATTATCGAACGCCACAGTGGACGAACACCCGGAGTTATGGTCTGGGGCGCCATAGCATATCATAGACGATCTCAATTGCTACGAATTGTGGGCAATCTGAACAGCAACCGGTATATCCGTGAAGTTCTACAGCCCGAAGCTGTTCCCTTCCTTCAAAGCTTGCCAGGCGCTGTATTTCAACAGGACAATGCCCGCCCTCATACTGCTCGGATTGTTAAATCCTTCTTTGCAGCGCAGCAGGTACAGCTTCTTCCTTGGCCTGCGTGTTCCCCGGATATGTCGCCAATTGAACATGTGTGGGATGTCATTGGTCGGCGTCTTGCTCGTGATCCTCGTCCTGTTGCGTCTGCAGACGAACTTTGGGTACGCGTACAAACGATATGGAATGCTCTTCCTCAGTCAGACATTCAAACTTTGTTTGACTCCATGCCACGTCGTGTAGCAGCACTTATTGCGGCGCGTGGTGGCCACACAAAATACTGATTCTGATCTCTTGTTCTTGTTTGTTTGCTTTGAACATTTAATCATTTATTTGTACCACTACCACTCAACTGTGTATTAAATTGCATTCAATTATGACGATTCCTTCTTGGTGTTGCAATTTTCACAAACGTGAGTGTATATATATATACATAATTAATGCCATGTACGTTCATTTTAACCTTTAATAACTGTGTATATTTCCTTAGTTAATGTAGTAGTTTACTTTTTTGTATGAGTAACTGTG
Organism: Stegodyphus mimosarum; assembly: GCA_000611955.2. Taxonomy (NCBI): domain Eukaryota; kingdom Metazoa; phylum Arthropoda; class Arachnida; order Araneae; family Eresidae; genus Stegodyphus; species Stegodyphus mimosarum. The sequence goes on along the minus strand of KK114141.1, from coordinate 88,963 downwards.
TTTATTTTTCATTGTCAAACCCAATGTATTACACAGCTGATTTTACCAAGAATAGCAATATAACTCAGTCATACCTTACATGTATTGTAATTACCTACAGAACTCATTAACTGTTCCAATTCTGGAATTCTAAGCGTTACTGAAAAATACTAATTTCATAAATCCGAGCACTTTTAAAAGTATCCCAACAACAGTAAAGTGTGTTAAAATAAGGAAACTTCAGGGCACATTTGCATTCAGCATCATTAATTACCTCAAAAATATACCACATGCACTGGTTTAGCTCCTAATTTTCATTCCGCACGCTTATTTCATTATGAGACCTGGCTTAGTTATGCTCTTTTTTGGTTTTCAAAATATAAATATAAGGGAGAAAATATTTGACATTTTAAAACTACACCAGTAATTAATTACGCTCAAATTCGAGAATTTTCTAAACGGCGACACTAAAATATGCTTGAAGTAAACAAACAAAAACATTACATACCGAAAACTTATGGCATAATGAAACGATAAATAAATATGTTAATCCAATGATACCGAACAGGAGTCTTGTGTAGCTGACTCATAAGTAAAATTTCATTCATAAAGTAACCAATAATAAAATATATTCGTACGTTTGTGCAGTGTGATAAGTGGCTGAAATGAGAGTGAAGCGACCATTTCGCATCTTTTGACGTAGCAATAGATTACGCAGTCTCTTCTTCTTCCACGCCAAGAAGCACATAAATGCTTGTGCGACGAGGTGGACATACCTGAAAATGGGAAGAAATGCGCACCAAACTCTGATGATTAAATTCAGCAGAAGCGATGCGAATAGGCAAGGTATACGATCCTTCCGAAAAATATGCTTCTGCCATTCTTCCGTTTCATATCTCATCTTAATGTTGCTATGCTGTCCTTGCGGATATATTTCGAAAGCAATTCTTTTTCATACATTATGAACTGGAAAGCCTTAAAGCTAAATTTATTTACGGTCAATCCCCAACCCAAATGACAGCATGTTTAAAACGTTACGTTCTCGAGATCAGGAAAATTATCTCCTCCACCTCCCTCCGAAAAACATTCATCGTGTGAAACGGATTTTGTGAAAGCTATAAAGTTAGCATTGTTTAAAACCCTTGACCGGCCAGGGTTTCGCTAAGAAAGCATAAATTTCCCAAACCTACTACGAGAAGAAATTATTTTCTTGATTTTAATGTAAAAATTATCCTAGTATTTTATACCTGCATTTATGTACTTTTGATATATTGCCTTAGCTTCTTGGACATATTTTAATGTGCACGTATATATACGTTCTTAGAGATATCACAAAAAATATACTAGGCCTTATATATACGGCCTTGCCGGTTAGATTTTTAAAATTAGCCAGTAACCTGTGACTGAGAACATAAGATGGTCTCCCTTTCTGAACATTTTGTGAAACTGATTATAATTGATAAGTCATAATTAAATGAAATAAAGCGAACAGAGATAATGTCGGATGACTCGTTATCGGACATTTCAGATTAAAAATTGTGAATTCAAATGATATTATTCAATTTAGCTGAGCCAGTATCATTCTTAATTAGAGAAAAGTCATTTAAATCGTAGAATCTCCTAACTGATCAAATCCCCTAATCTTTCTTCCGAATATTTCAGCTTTGGGAAGCTCATACCTTCGTATATTTTCCATCATTCGCATCTTTCGAATCCAAACATGACGTCTCATAAACATTTTAATTCCAAACTTTGAGAATGTTTATTTTTTTAAAATGAGTAGAATTTTTTTACTTCTTTGTGCAAAATAAAGGAAGTATTAAAATTGCGAAAAATTTCGGGTATTAAAAGAAATATCCATTTTAATCCCTCTCGAAACCATTTGAACGATGTTTTTGCCTGACGTGTGTACGTACGGACAGAATAAATAAATTTTTGCCGAAAAGGATTGGATAATAGATTTAAATTTTGCTCAGAAGAGACTTTTTCTTCGCGTCTGTACGTATGAATGTATGTATCTCACATAACGTAAGAACGGGTAGCCGTAGAACGTTGAAATTTTGTATATAGGACTGCTATAACATATAGGTCTGCACCTCCCTATTTCATTGCAATCAGCTTAACCAATCGTATATAAACATATTGTTGCATGCGTACGAGTTCCTAATAGATTGAATGCACAAGTCCGATAAAATGTTAATAAAATTTATTCTTATAGCAAAAAACATAAAACAACTCTGGAATTTTCCTGAGAGACACTCGTCGCCCTTTACCAGAAGAAACTTTTTTTTTCAGTTTGCCCAACTTTGTTTTCAACCACGTCTACTCTGTTTTCCATATCCTCAAATTCGTTTTCTATTATACAGGTAATTTATCTTTTCAATACTTCTTCACCTGCTTCAGTCTTTTCTTGAACGGCTTTCATCTCTTCTTTAACCGATTCTTGACCAGCTTCAACTTTTTCTTTAACGGATTCTCGGCCAGCTTTCGTCGCCTCTTTAACTGATTCTTGGCCAGCTTTCATCTGTTCTTTAGAGGAGTTCTTTAACGGCCCATTCCATCTTTCCTTTGAATGCAGCAAATGCAGTCATCATCTACCTTAATTGTTCTTCCCTCGCTCTTGTTACTGGCATTCAATCCTGAAATACCATATCCAATTTGCAAGCAGCTATAAAATTTAGATATTCTTACGTGCGTACGGGTTCGTAATAGATTCAATGCACAATTCCGATAAAAGTTTTATAAAATTTATTCTTAGCAAAAGAAATATAACAGAACGCAGGAATTTTCCTCAGAGATATGTAGCCATATTTCAAACTACTCAAAATGATAAAATACAGCGCAATGCAAAGAGAAAGCTAATCCGATCTCACCGTGAATTCGGAAAAAAAAAAGCTAGCTAAACAACAAGAACAACTTAACTGAGATGTCTCTCTCTGGCTTTTTAAACCTTTTTAATCGGCCGCGAGAACGTTTTAGTAATTTCTGCTTCTCGAGATTTCTGGAAAGCAAAAGAGTAGAATTACGGTTACAACGAACACATTAATCAATTACATTTATTCAATTTTAAATGGGCGTGCTACTGTATACTTTTCCGGCATAGCTTTCTCTTAAAATATGCCTCGTGCTGCATTACATGTGTATATAAAACAATTTTAATTATAATTCTATTAAAATTAACTAACTGAATACAAAATCCGTAACGATATATATACATTCCCACTCTGTTATCTGTCTCGGCGAGCTTAGATTTTTTTATTCTTATATGTTGGTAAATTGTACATGTTTTGCTTTAAAAGTGATTGAATTATGTGGTTTTCATGTTCCGCTTGAGGTTATTATGCTTTTGTTAATCTGCATGCAATAGTTGTAGAATTATCAACAATTTAAAAGTGGTGAGTGAAGCCTAACGAACGGCCATTTTTTTACGTTTGAAACCCAGTAGAATAGCGAATTAAGTCACTCTCTGCACATTCATTGCCCTTTTGCCGCGTGGAACCAAAAGTAATTTCCAGTTTTACGAACCAAAAAATCTGCCTTCGTGCCCGCTGTCCGAATTGCTTGTTTCTCTGTAGAAACGCTAATTTTAACTGTAAAAATCGTTGTTTTAACTGTTTTCGATGCTTTAGGTTTTTCTGTACTTTACAAAATTTTAATGAAGATGTTTTAAGTTTTTAAGTAGTTTTGTTGTGCTGCAAAAACAGTCCAAACAATTAAAAAAACAATTGAATGAGAAATATATGCCTAATGAAGCTTAAATGAAATGCATCAAAAAGTGTATAATTTAATAAACCATACAATGAATTCATGTGGTGTCCATATCAGAAGTTTTTGAAAAAGGAGTGTACTAATTCCAATTCCAGTATACTTGCACTCACTGTATTCCTTCAAAGTGGTTCTAAACGTCATACTCTGAATTTTCGGAAGATAATTAGCCTTCACAGTCTAGTAGATATTCCAGGAATAATTTTTTCACTTGCTTAAATTTTAACGCATCCAAAAGGAAGAGGAAAAAACTCAAACATTTTTTAGTTAAATTATCTTGAAAAAAAAAATCAAGCACAGCATTCAAGAGCTTTAAATTTCTCTGCCATTTCTTAAATCCATTTGTATATTCTATACAAATATTTTTGCATTTACTAAATTTGTATTCTTAAGCTTAAAATTAGGCAAAAGAACGGCCTTATTTTTGGCTTAGATTTTTAATGAAAGTCTATCGATTTCGAGGATGATCACACATAATTTCCTTTTCTTCAGAAGCAACAAAATATGCCTTTACAAATTCTGCGCCATCTTTCGAGGAAAATAATGACTAACAAGATAAACTATGATACAGAATTTTGAAACCGTTAGCAAGCACTAAATTAGAATAAATGTCACTAACTAAGCTAAATTTTTGTAAATGTGAAAATGTCTAAGGAAATCCAATCCACCATTTGAAGAAACTTTAAAGATCATTTTAGCAGAACTGAAATCAAAATTGTGGTCAAGTATCCAGTCGTGATTAGCTACGGAGATTTTGTTTAGTTCTTTTTGAACATACGCTAAATGTTCCTAAATGGTAAATGCTAATGCTGTCTTAGGCTGATGTAAAACAAATCACACTAACAAGGATCTCTTTCCCCAAGAATTAAAATCGGAAATGTAATCTTTAATACACTGGTAAAATAAATTAAAAGAATTTTCATATTTGATCTACGATCTCCAGAACTACTCGACAGATTTTAATAAAATTTGGTGTGAACATAGGTTGATATAATACAAACAAAATAAACATCCAATTGTTATAATAGACACACATGTAAGTGTGTAACACTCATGGGAGTCTGAAGGTCTGAAACAGTGGTTGCAGAAGACACAAAAGAAATGGGTTAATAGGAAGTATGGTCCCCTCTTACAGCCATACAGACCTCGCAGCGTGATGCCATACTGGAAATAAGGCAGGTTATCAGTGCCTGTGGCAACTGATTCCACTCATTCAGAAACACTGTTTTCAGTTCTGAATGGTTCTCGGAGGGGGGTTGCGAGTTGCAACTGCCCTCCCTAAAGCGTCCCAGACATGCTCTATAGAGTTGAGGTCTGGAGACCTGGCTGGCCAAACCATCCAACGAATATCCTCATTCTCGAGAAATTCGTCGATCAGAAGAGATTTATGAGACCTCGCGTTATCGTCCTGTAAAATGAACTCGGGACCCACTGCACCCCGTAAAGGCGAATATAGGGTTCCAAGAGCTCGTATACCTCACACCAGTCACAGAGCCACTGTCAAAGACCTGGAGAGGTGTGCGGCCGACCAACGTGATGCCTGCCCAGACCATTACACCGCCACCGCCATAATTGTTGATTTCGTGGACATTGGAGAGGACATTGTTTAGGCTAAACCAGGACTTATCGACGAGCAGAATGGTCATCCATTGCTCCGTACTCCAATCACTATGCTTCCTACACCATGTTAATCGATTTCCCCTGTCCGTAGACGTGAGCGGGACGCAAACAGCCGGTCTTCTGGCAAACAACCCTCTCTCATTCAGTCTTTTGGAAGCAGTCACGGGTTATACGGGTTCCTGTGGCTGAATACAGGTCCCGAGAGAGCTGAGAAGCTGTAACTCCTCTGTTACGCTTTGCTAAAATGGACAAATAGTGATCTTCTCTGGCCGTCGTGGCTCTTGGACGACCTTGCCCAGACTTTCTCTCGATGGATTCAGTATCCTGGAACTGTTTCCATCGGTTACGCATGACGCTGGGCGTTAAAGTAAACTCTCTGCATATGTAGACTTGCGATTGGCCTGCTTCTAGCCTCCCACAATTCGCCACCTCATTCCATCACCTAAACGTTGGTGGTTGCTTATTTTTACTCTTCCGATGTGAATTTCCATCATCTAAACGTTGGTGGTTAGTCATTTTTACTCTTCCGATGTGAATTTAACCAATTGCTGCAAGATAACATCAATAAATTCGCCGAGGTGTGCTAGAAAACACAATTCGTCTTAGCCTCCACACTCTTATAAAGCCTTTTTTTCTGCTGGCTTCGCCTACACACACGTGTACGCTTACGTATTTGTCGTACAGGATTTGCATTTTTATGTAGAAGCAGTGGTTTTTTTCTTCAGTTCAGTTGTTTTCATGCACTTCGATAAAATATGCAAATTCTCTTAATTTGTCTCACCAGTGTAATCAAAAATGCATTTTACTGGGAGGTGCGAAAATAGGCAGAAAATTGAACTTCTGGAGAATCTCAGCTTAGAGGATGACATAGGATAACAACGTTTACTTAATAGCGGAATGTGTTTTTTTTATGGTAAGCTGAAAATTGTTTATCGACTCCAAACTAAGGTTGACTATGTTAAGATTTAAAAGTATAAAGGAAAGACGCTAAATATCCCTCTGTGAAACTGAAACCATGAGATCAAGCAAAACAGCAAACTTACTTTGGCGTAAACATTAAAGAAACGTATGATTTCGAAGGTGTTAAAAAACAGGCATTTTTTGTCATCTGAGTAAGATGGGTCTATATCTGATCGCTTTCGAAATCAGTGCAGAATTTGTTTTTCCAACATCTGTATAAATTTGAATTTTTGCCCAATTTTTTTAACTTTACTTTAGCATGTTTTTCTTCCAATGTTTGAAATCTTAAGACTCTAAACATTAAACACGAAACTCAATAATGCATTTTTAAAAAGAATCTGTACGCTTAATTCACATTAAGATCTTAAGTAATGTGCTCCTTATTCTTAGCAGTTTCAAATTAAACTTTATTTTAACCTTTTGCTTCTCATTTTGTGGTTTCTGCAATATGTCCGTTACTGAAATTATTATAAACCCGAAACCTTTGGGATTGTTCCGAAACAAGCAGTGTTCAGGAGAAGAGAAGTGAGTAAACAAACTTTTATAGAAGAGTAATCTTAAAAATACCTTGTAAAATATTTCTGTCACGAGCTAATGACAAAGCCAATTAATCTGCTCACATGTTCTTGACAGGCATTGAATACAGAATGAGATACCAGAAAAAGATCAGAATGCTATTGGCTGGAAAGCGAGAAAGCTGAGGAGTGAAAACCAGCAGATAAGGGGCTTAATTCCATTCTTCGAGACCTGTGACGAATAACAACGCGATGGACGAGTGAGACAACAGGAAGCAGGGTGCTTCTTAAATTTCCAGAAGACACTGCGCATTTTTAAGCACGCTTGATGAGTTTGAGCCAAGACTTTTATTTTGTAAAAGAGAAGTTTTCATTTGATATCCACACGATGAATTAAATTTTGGTAATTAGGAAATGTCAAATTGCTTTGTATCTTAAAACTGCTTTTTACCTACTATTTCAATAATACTATAAGATTCTAACTAATGTAGTATTCATTTTATTCTTGTTACTATTTTTATATAATATATCGATTTTTTTATTATTATTATAAAGATAAAACATAAAAGCTTAATTTTATAGAAGATATATTTAAGGTAACGAAGTATCCTTAAACATTCGTAACTAGTGCAGATCCTTCTAGACCTTTGATATTGGATATCAAAGGTCTGGAAGATATATTAAAGATCTAGATCTACCATCTTGTTTTACTAAATAGCATACTAAAAGCGTTTTCTTTAAAACTGTCAAGGAGCTCTGTTCTTATAATATTATTTTTGAATTATTTGATTTATACGTACTTTATACGTGTCTTTGTATTAACTATCACAGATTACTGGGTGTTCAGTGAATTACTTTCCTAATTCACTAATTACTTCATAAATTAATTTGTTCCACACAAGTACTTTTGTTTTGATATCTATTCTGAAGTCCATTTACTTCTACATATAATTTTCCATTGCTTTGCACATAAGCAAATATTTAGTATCTAACGCCAAATAGTTCAAATTTCCTTAGAAAATTTACCATGATAAATACCCTTATTAAAACGAATTCCCTGCGAATATTTGGTTTAACTGTTCAATATAGACTGTCGGCTGAATCAATGTTTCTTCCAATTAAGTGTTCTAAAACACGTTTATGTAAAGATTGTAGAGTCATTAGGACTTTTTTTTTAAGCAGAAGACATGAAAAATGAGCAACGCCTTCGCCGGGAATCGAACCACGAACCTCGCGGTTACATCGTGCGTGCTGACCACTACACCACGAAGGCATGCGAAGAAAGTTGGAGAAATACCTTAAAAGATTATCATTTAATTCAAAGTTATTTTCTTATAATTTATTATTATTTTACTTAAAACTGTAAGTAGTAAATAAAATAATAACTGTAAACTTACTAATTAAAATTTATTACTTACTTATTACTTACACGCACTGGCCAGTTAATTAGAAAGCTTTGAAATTTGCATTTGAATGCGTGCTAGGAATGAAGCATGCATTTTTTTATGACGTGGGTTACACGTGGTTAGAATGCTAGTACAGAATTAAGTAAAATCGGAAAAACGACGGATCTTTCATCATATGAAAAAGGCCTTTCTGTTGGTGCCCGTTAAGCAGAGGCCTCAATTTCGATGGAATTTCGACCTCTTGGATTTTTAATTTATTAGCCAGTGTGTGTAACTTAAAACTGTAAACTGATTATAATTATTTTAATTGAAATTGTAAAACTTAATTTTAAATTAATAAATGTTTCTTTATAATTTATTTTTAATCATCTACATTTCCCTTATCTGTAATTTGTTTTTATTTCCTTGTACGAAGTAAAATGGAAGTATTTTAATCGCCAAAAATTTCGAGTATCATATTTCAACGAAAATATCTGTTTTGACCTCTATCGAATTCAATTTAACGATGTTTTTGAGTGACATCCGTACGTAAGGGCAGAATAAAGGACTTCTTTCGCTAAAAAATTAAAAAACTGATTTAAAAAGGATTCTAAAGAGAATTCTTTCGTAGTGTCTGCACGTACGTACCCGTACGTATGTATATAAGATTCTATCTCGCATAACTCAGAAACGAGTAACCTCAGAATATTGAGATTTCGTATATAGGACTGGTATAACATATAAATGTGCACGTACTATTTTGGTTGCAATCGGCGGCACGAAAAGTACATAAGTATATGTATATACATATACATATATATATCCACTCTCTTACTCTACTCAATGAGCTCAGTTTCTTTATTCTTATATGCTCGTAAAATGTGCACCTTTTGCTTTAAACATGATTGAATTATGTTGTTCTTACCTTCCAGTTAAGTTTTGCGCCTTTAGTAAATATACATGCAGGATTTGTAGAATTATCAACAATTTAAAATTTGTTTAAGTGCGGCTCAGCCTAATCATTTTTCCAATGGCAGCCTTACTTGTTTACATTTGAAACTTAGGAGAATAGTGGGTTTGTTGCCAGTCTAGAGAAACTAAGCTTCGCAACAATAAAGATAACGCCTTCTATTATTATTGCGAATTAAATCGTGCTTAATCCATTCTGGAGATTATTCTAGGAAATAAATGTTTAAGATTTACATCACAATTTTTAGTATAAATGTTTTGAGATTTTAATGCATTTTTGCGTTGTCGCGAAGTGAGAACTGAATAAATTGAATGAGAAATACTGTTAATTGAAGGAAAAATACTGAATCGTCTGTGAAAAATTGTTTCTTGCTTTTTTTTCTTTGTTTAATTTCCTATATAACTTTTTATATTTATTATAGTATTTGAAGAGAACATGTGGCAACGATTAGATAATTATTCAGATGATATAACTTTTTGTGCGTTCTGAGTTATAAAATGAATGAGATGTAACTGAGTGAATGTAGGGCCAGAGTGTTGCTATGGTAAACACATATAGTGAATTTTAAAAAGTGCATTTAATCTATTGTGGTTATGCGCTATCGACGAAGTAGATTTAATTGAATTCAAAATGTTTAAATATAATGCAAGAAAACATGCGTGTAATTTAATATTCCGTACAAGGAAGTCATGTGGTGTACACAACAGATTTTTGTTTTTTTGCTACCGTATTGGCTGATTTTAATTCCTTTGATTCGGTTTCTTTACCAGGAATTATTTCTCAAAATATTTCATACTGCATATGAACACCATATGATCCCATAATTTCAAAACAAATCAAAGCCTTTGAAATTTGAAGCTTATATATTTTAACTTAATTTTCATGATTTGAAACAGACTACCAAGATAATTCGTTATCTCGAAAGATTTCTGGAAATAAATATAAGTAATATATACAAGCATAGTTTACCGACAAATACAGCTAAATATTTCAACGTGATTACTTAGTTAGTCTTTCAGAAAATGATAAAAGGTTATTCCCAGGATCTGCAGATAAACTTTTATCATAACTATCAATTTGTTATGCTCGCATGTTTTATTTATTTAATCTCCAGTTTAGGATTTCGTTGTTTTACAAAAGTAAATTATTGTTTCAAGTACTGCAATTCAATAGCTATAAGTAGACTTATTTTTGCCACCCAACCACGACAAGTGGTTGGTTGCTCCGACTGTCCCGGTTCGAATCGCGGTGAAGGCACGGATGTTTGTAAATGTAGAATGTCTTTAGGCATGGGGGCACTCTAAATATGCTGCGAGCCGAAAGTCCTCTCGAGATGTTGATAGGAGGAAAATAGAGGGTAAGAGACCCTAAGACCAGTCCGCCCAGGGTGTTTTCTATCAAAATTGGGGGGGGGCGAAACACTTCAAAGTCGTACTGCTACCTGTATGGAACTCAAGGCTCAAGGCAACAATAGGCGCAGTCTTGCTAGGATGAATTTTGTTGGCTTGTTCTGATGTTATTGTCAGACATGTGAGATAAGTCACAACAACAAGAGCTTTATTTTTCGAGAACCTACTGGGAAGAATAAATAAAAGAAAAAGAAGAAAAATACGCTAAAAAATAATGAAGCGGCCTATATCAAGAAATAGGAAAGAAGGAACTAAAAATCCTCAACTTGCAAAAGCTAAATTTATATGTTAAATTACCAGATTTATAATTATTTAACCTGACATTTCGTTCAAATTAATTTCTTAATTAAATTGAAATTATACATATTTCTGTCAAACTGAAATCTTATTACTTTAAACATTAAATGTAAGAAATCCTATCTAAATTATTTAAATTTTTTAAAATTTAAAATGACAGTAAAATGTAATTAATAACATACTGTTTAAGTAATTAACTTATTAGAGCATATTAAAGTAAACATCATTTATGTAAGTGTGTTTCAATAATTTACAAATTAAATCAAAGAAACGCATTATTATTTTTCTCTGTATTATTATTATTTCCTCTGTATGTAAATACAGATTCCTTTACATATCTTTCATCTATATATATAGTACTTATATGCAAGACTAAATTATTCTTTATCAAATTGATATATTTTCTTGTTATTCTTAATAAAGTGATTTAAAGTTTGATTTACTTTAAATGGAAACACACGGCAACTTTACATCCTGGAAGACTGCTAAATAAAATATTTAAACAATTATTAAAAAAAACTAAGGAAAAAAGAAATATATATAATCGATGCAAAAAATAATTTTACTCGGGGAATTAAGAATAAATAACTGCATTTCTAAAGTAAAAGATGTCAGAAACAACTGACGATTTTCAAAACGGAACAAAATGTCGATGAAAAATAAAAATATGTTTTTTTTTGCAATATGTACGAAAATACCTATACACTGTATGCCATAAACAAATATCTAGATAATACGAAATTTTATTTTCCAAGAAAAGTTTTAGCTTTTACACAGGTTAAAAATTACATACAGTGAAAATTTCATTCTTAACTTGATAACCTGGATTAATACATATAAATTTTAAATCAATAAGGATAAGGATAAGGAACGGAGGACGTGGGCACTATGCCTCTACCATACGGTTAATTAGTACAGCACCACGTCCACCATGATCCAGATTTGTATGATATGCCTAATAAGTAAAATTAATACAAAAGATGTAGTAAGGCTGCGTGATACACTAAGTAAATACATATGGATATACTATAGAATATTATAACAGATTATATATATTAGGTAATGAAGTACAGTTGTGCAGAAATCATATATGCCGATTCGTATGGAGCTTATATGCAGAATAAAGTCCTATGATGGTTGGCATAAGTCCAGGTTTAAAGAAGAGAGCTTATCAATGATACGCACTAATTTGCGAGTTAAGTGGCGTTGCTTTATCAAGAATTTGGAAAAGGCTTGTCGATTGGTGCTGGGAAAAGGAATGTGCAGTTCTTCTGTCAAAGGACAAGTTGTGACGTAATGATCGGGTGTACCGACCTCCCCGCAGCTACATATATCAGTGTTACTGATGCCGTGTCTCGCATAATATTGAGGAAAAGGCCCATGCCCGGTAATGTAGCGAACTAAAGATGGAGAAGAAATGTTTCTTTCTGTGTTGACGTACGAGAGATGGTAGTACGTGCGTCTGCCGGTAAGGCTATTGTCCCATTCGTTTTGCCATTGACTTAAGACCTGGAGCCGTAATGTCTTCTTGAGATGTGATATAGGCCACTGTATGTTTATTTGTACGTCAGTATGTCCGGAGGCTGCATCTTTAGCTAAACGATCAGCAGTTTCATTTCCTAATAGGCCAGCATGAGCTTTAACCCACTGTAATTTGATTTGATGTGGCATTTGCTCTCGTAAATCTCTTTGAATACCTTGTATTAGGGGTGAAGGATGTTCAGGATTACCTACAGCGTGTAGAGAGGATTGGCTATCTGTCTTAACAGTTGCTGCGGAAATGTGCTGATCAGTGAGATAGCGAATTGCTTCAGAAATGGCAGACACTTCTGCCTGAAAAACGGAGTTTTGTGGTCTTAACTGTCCTCTCCACTGGTGTATAACTGTATTGTTCTGAAAAACGACATAAGCTGCGCCGGTGTTGTCATCTATTTTAAAGCCGTCACTGTAGATTTCCGTCTCTGAATTGGAAGTAGTCGAGACCGGTTTCATTTGAATTCGAACTCCAGCTCCTTGGAGTGATGGATGTAATGAGAAGTTGGGCATTAGTCTCTCATAGTTTTCTGGCAGATATATCTCATCGCGAAAAGTTGCTGGCCGTTGCAATTGTTTGACTGTTTGTCGAACTGCCTCTTCTTCAACTCTAAGCTGGAGAGGCAGCAGTCCGGCTAGTACATTAAGAGCATCGGATGCTGTGGTACTGTAAGCTCTTGTGATGTTCAGAGCAAAAGGACGTTGGATAGAACTAAGATATTTTATTTTGCGACCCTGCATGGGATAAGCCCATACAGCAGCCGCATAAGTAACCATCTTTTCTGCAACTGTTTGAAATAATACTTTCTGGATATGTGGGTTTAAACCCCACCTATACCCCTGGAATCGCTTCATTTGCTTGGCGATTGTCGCAGTCCTTGTTTTGAGGTCAAGGATGTGGGGTATCCAGGTCATTTTCTCATCGTAAATAAGACCTAGATATTTTAATTCTCGAACGATCTTCATGCGCTGATTATTTAATACTATTCTAGGTCTTCGTGCCAATGATCCACCTTTTTTGGGTATTAGCAAAGCTTGAGATTTATGTTCTGCTATAGTTAACTTTAGTTTTGAACAGAATGATGAGAAGAGTTCGCATGTTTCGTTGCAGTGCTTTTGCAACTCGTCGCGTGTTTTTCCCCTAACAAGCAGAGCAGCATCATCCGCATATGCAAATATTTCAGTATGTGCTGGCCAATCTGCTGTTAGTACACTGTTGAAAGTTAAATTCCATAAATGCGGGCCAGCACATGAGCCCTGTGGGCATCCTTTTGTTTGTTGTCGGTCTATGATGCCATTTGTATGTATTAAAATAAGTTTCCTGTCTGAAAGATAATGACTAAGAGTTTGATACAAATTTTGAGGACACTGTGCTGCTCTGAGAGCCTGTCTTATAGCGGGCCACCACAAGTTGTCAAAGGCATTCTTAAGATCAATACTTAAGAGTGCCGTGTGATAGCCATTGTTTTTATTCTGGAGTATTATATCCCGAATGTCATGCAAAGCGTGGAGAGTTGAAAACCCGGGTCTAAAACGAAATTGTCGAGGACTAAGGATGGCGTTTTTATGTAGGTGAAAACGTAAACGGTTCATTAGAAGCTTCTCAAAAATTTTTCCCATTGCTGAGAGTAAACAGATTGGGCGAAAGGAGTCAGGATTACTTGGGTCTCTGTTCTTTTTCAGGAACAGGACTACCTGTCCTATTTTAAAATTCCGTGGGAAGGTGCCCGTGTGCAAAAGCTTGTTGAAGAACTGAATAAAGAAACATGGAGCTGTATTTATAATTACTTTGGTAATGCAATAATCAATTCCGTCCGGTCCAGGCGCTTTCCTTTTGGGTAAGTGTCGTAGCACTTGCAAAAGTTCTTGTTTTGTGAAATCAGGATCCGGAGGAGCATCAGACGTATTATTATTGTTCCGAATTAGGATGTGGGAAGCCGTGTCTTCTTGTTCGTCATCGTGGCCAAAGACAGCTTCAAGAATTTGCTGAAATGTGTCCTCAGTATAAGTAGTGTTTGATTGTAAGGAAGGTGTGACATGGAAACTTGCAGGATTAAACAGTTTTCCACTAGCTATTTTATGGTGTATACCATATATTTCCTTATTTTCTGTACAGAACGATTTCCACGAATTGATTTTTGCTTCTAGAATCATACGTTTATATTTGGCTCGTTCCATCTGAAAACGCTGTAGGGTATTTGTTTGTAGATTAAGTCGTCTATCCGCTTTTAGCCTTCGACGAAGGGCGCGACATTTCTGCTGTTGTGCTCGAAGAGCGCCTGTCCACCAGTTAACTGCTTGTAGTCGTTTGGAGCTTCGGACAGGTAAAGTGTCATTGCATGTTTGTTGTATGGCCGTTTGTAATAAGTCAGAAAAGATTTCCAATTCAGATTGAGTATTTGCCCGTAGAAGATGATGTTCTAAATCTCTTAATTTGCTATGAATTTTTCTGATGAAGGAATTTAATTTGCGACCTGGGAGGTTATAACGTTTTATTATTGGAATAGAGGTAACTTTATCTATTGAGAAGGTAATGTATTTGTGATCAGAAAGACTGATAGAATCTTCAATTTGCCAGCCTTGTATTAAATTGGCTGCCGAAGTAGTGGTAAGCGTTAAGTCCGGCCATCCATGAGCATATATTCGATCATAAGATGGTGGGGCGTCTGTTGTATTTTGTAAGATTAGGTTATTGCTGGAAATAAAATCTTCCATTGCACGTCCTCTGCTGTCAGTGGTTCGATAACCCCAAGCTGTATTATGTGCGTTATAATCTCCAGCAAATACCATATTAGGGATATGAAAGTTGTGGAAAATATTCTGCGTAGATTGAAACAGTGGGGACAGATCCTCTGTTGGAGAACAGTATTGGGAAGCTAGAACCGTTGAGAATGTTTGTAGCTCCAGAAGAACCGCAACATTGTCCCTTTCCTGACAAATGATAGATGAATTCCAGTCCGTATTGCAGGAGATTAATATGGCGCGTGGAGGCTGAGCACTGTCAATTTTCTGGTATACATTCCATTGTAATGGAAAGCCAGTGGCTTTGCCGGAATGAGTATATGGCTCTTGTGCGAATATAATGTCAATGCTATTTTCTATCGCAAATTGTATTGCTTGTGCAGTTGCAGCTTTTGCACGCTGCAGGTTTATTTGGAGGCATTTAATCGGTTGAGTTGAAGTTTTATAAGATAAGTTAAGCTGAGAAGAAGGTGCAAGTCCTGTAATAATATTTTGTGTGGCTGAAGCGAGCTGAGAGCTGCAGGATTGAGCATTAATAATCGGTGATGTTCCTGATGCTGGTGGCTGCTTGTTGGTAGACAGGGCAGTAGGGATGATAGGCCGGATGGTTGAAGTTGAATTGGGTGCCATATCGATTGTTTGCATCACCGCAGTTGATACATTCTGGGTGGTCTGCTGTGCATTTTCGAACTGAATGATTGCCGGCGCAGAAGGCACAGTACTCCCCCTTGTTAGTACAGGCATCCTGTGTGTGGCCAAATTCTTGGCATTTGTAGCATCTCTTGATGCCGAGAAATTCAGTGATAGTGTGAGGCTGCCAGCCTGTGAATATTCTACGGATGTTAATTGCGGCTGTGAAGCTTCGAGGCTCACACTCCAGGATCCACTTGACACGGTTTGGACGTCGTTCTTTAAGTCTGAAGAGTATTTTGAATGTACCTGAGGGAAGTCTAGTGGAGGTACTAAGTTCATAGACAAGTTCTTCTGGGGCAACTTCGATTGGGACGTTATGTATTGCGCAGCGAGGTTTTCGTTTTTGTCTTCGAAAAATCAATAAGGTATGTTTTATTTAGATTTGCATTTTAAGAATTTTCTTTAATAAATAGTATTTAAAAAATATTACGATTCCTCTTTTAGATTTGGCCCACCAGCGGCCGAGCGGTAAAGACACTGAACACTGGTAGTTCGGTCCGAGGTTCGAATTCCGCGAACGGGCTGGCTGCATGGGCGTTTTCGTGGTTTTCTCCATGTGTAACGTGTATACGAGCCAGTTTTCCTTAGAAAGTCCTCCACGAAGGCATCCCTCCCTTTAGGCAGATAGCCCTCATGTGCTTTGCCATAATTGAATAACCTAACCTAACTTCTTTTAGACTTTTAAAAGTATTTTACTGAGCAGTAGCATCATTTAACTCTTTCTGCTGAATTTCTCAGAGTGGTCTATGTATTTTAACTTAATAACTATATATTTTAACCAGCGCCCGAGTGGTGCAGTCACTGAACACTGTTAGTTCGTTCCGGGGTTCGAATCTCGGCGAGTTCGAATCCTTAATTTTGGCTGCAAAAACGTTTCCGTGATTTTATCCATGTGTAACATTTATACGAGCCAATATTCTTTAGAAGAACCCCCACAAAAGCATTCTCTCTTTAGGCAGATAGCTTTCGCGTGCTTGAACTTAATGAAATAAATCAAACCAAAACAACATGTTTTAACTTAACTTTTTATTCACAAAAAAGCGTAAATAAGTTTTTTCCTACTTTAATTAAAGCCATACATATTTCTGTTAAGCTAATATTTTATTACGTATTATTATATTAAAAATAAATAATAATTACATTTTATTTTATAAATTTGTTAGCTATTCGTAATATTTTTACTATTATTACACAGGTTACCTCGAAAGTGATTACATGTTTAGCTGCAAACGTACGGGTTCGTAATGGATTGAATACACACTGAACCGATGATAGATTGGTAAAATTTACTTTCGCAAAAGAAACAATTTACAGATCAAGAATTTTCCAAAAGTACTGGTACAGCTGTTCCCATTATGATACAGACAATCAGTAATTACCACTTCAAACTACTTAGAACATTGAACAGACCACAATGCAAAAGAGCGAAGCTTGCACGGAGATCTAACACTGAATTAAAAATCTGAGGACTGATGCTGTCTACGGCTTAAAGTGTGTTCCCCTGGTAGCTAAGAAATCTCTGGTACCTTCCATTTCTCGAAATTAATGGAAGGCATATGCAATTAAAGTTAAATTTAGGGGCCGGATGCGGTTACAGTTACATTATAGGAAGCAAGTACAGTTGTATAATCTTGCATAGAATTGCACTAAAACTACTTACATAGGTAAAAAATTCGTAACAGTATTTTAATACAGCTGAATATCATGAGGGTATGTATTTCAGATCCATACTGAGCATTTACAAATTCAGTATTACAGTAAATGCATGAAATAACCTTGACAAATGCCCTACAGATGACACTGCGCGACTTGTGAACGGGACACATCCAGGAACAGGGCATTAAACCCATTTATATTTATTTTCTTCGGTTTCTAAATTTAATAGAATAATTACAATAATATCCGATTCTTAAAAGTGATACAATTCATAAAATAAAGCGCAAATTCTAGAATATTCGAGGAAATAAGTTTCATTCGAAACTTTGTAGCGACATTGTATGTCGATACATGGAGACAAATAAATAAACAGTTTTAATTCTTTACGACGCAAATTTTGAAAATAAATATACTTTTCATTTTGAAATCTTTTAACCTTCATGTATGAAGTAAAAAGGAAATATTGTAATGGCAAATCATTTCGAGTATCATATTTCAGCTAAAATATCCATTCTGACCACTATCGATTGCAATTTAACAATGTTTTTGCGTCATATCTGTACATAAGGATAGAATGAAGGACTCTTTTTCCTCCCCCCAAAAAATTATAAAACTGATTTAAAATGGATTCTGAAGAGATTTTTTCGTGACGTCTTTGCACGCGTACGTACGTACGTATGTATGTATGTATCTCGCATAACTCAAGAAATGAGTAACCTCAGAACGTTCAAATTTTGTATATAGGACTGCTATTACATGTAGGTGTGCACCTCCTATTTTGGTTAAAATCGGCCTTATCAAACGTATATTAATATATCTATAGATACATCCACTCTGTTACTCGGCTCCGTGAGCCCAGTTTCTTTATTCTTATATGTTTGTAAATTGCGCATTTTTTGCTCTAAGAATGATTGAATTCTGTTGTTCTTATCTTCCGGTTAGGGTTTTTATGCCTTTGGGCAACTTGCGTGCTTTAATTGCAGAATTATCAACAATTTAAAAGTTGTTTTAGTGCGGCTAAGCCTAATTATTTTGACAACAGCGGCCATATTTCTTTACATTTGAAACTTAGCAGAATAGTGGATTTGTTGCCAATCTAGAGAAGATAAGCTTCGCTACAACAAAAATAACGCCTTCTTTATTATTGCGAATTAAGTCATGCTCCATGCATTCTGGAATTTATTGGAGGAAATAAAGTGTTTAAGATTTGCTTCGTGTTCTTAATGTAGATATTTTGTCTTTTTATTTTTTTTTGCCTTGAATTAACTGAATGAGAACTACTAAATCATCTGTGAAAAACTACTTTTTTGTTTGTTAGTTTGTTTAATTTTTTTATACATCGCTTTAGATTTATCTTAGTATTTGAATAGAACACGTGGATTAGATAGTTCTTCAGATTGTATGTATAATTTTTGCACATTCTGAGTTATAAAATGAATGAGATGTGACACTGTTAAGTGAACCTAGCGCCAGAGTGTCGCTATAGTAAACAAATAATGAATTTTTAAGAGTGCATTTATTCTATTGTGGTCCATGCGCTATCGACGAAGTAGATTCAATTCAATGCAATAAGTTTAAATGAAATGTAAAATGCGTATAATTTCATATTCCGTACAGGAAAGTTATGTGGCGTATACATCAGATTTTTTACTTAATTTACATTACCTTTTCCAAATAGATAAAGACTTTTGAGACACTTTTTATATTGCTGCCAATCGTGTTTTTACAAACTTGAAACTCTCATATTAACTAATCACATAATCATTTGAACGAATATATTTACAACCATTTCGTGCCAAACGGCTAAGCGTGTTCAAAGCTTAGTTCCATTCTAAATCTAATATTCAGGATTTTGGTAACGTAGGCTATCTTTGAAAACTAAGCAAGCTGTACATTCTTAGGCAACATGTGAAATTGCTGATTTTATTATACAAAACGTATTGTATGTGTTTGGTTTAATATGTAAATTAATGTACTTTTGATAACAACAATTTAGTTCACCTAAATATATAAAGCAATCTGTCGATAAAAATAACATATTTCCGTTCGTGCCTTTTAGGTTCCACTTCGAATGTCTCATCAAAAATCAAAATGACCCTTTTATTTGTCATGTTCATATGAAATAGTATCATAAATGTATGTAAATGCATTTCGCTTTTCCTCTTGGATAAAAGTAATATTTGCTGTGCCGGTCCATAAAATTAAATCTTTATCGTTGAAAAAAAAATTAAAATTTTAATCAGAAAAATTTAACTTAAGATTTTGCATTTGTTTCTGCATTTCGTGTTTCAATTTAGTAACAAATATCGATATGTCAAAAATAGTATATTACAGCTTGAAACAACAGAGATAATACTATATTGTAATTTATATATTATTGCAAAATTTAATCTTCACATTTTCATTTCATTTTTGACACAAACGATATTGTATAAAAGATGCAAAGGTATAAATTTTGCAGCCGACCTGATATATTACTGGCATGAAATACCATTTTCTATTAATGGTATAAAATAAAATAATCGTGTAAAATATATCATTATGTGAAGACCATACAAAATTATTTTAAATGCTTTTCTTTCCATCCTGTTAAGCAGTGCACTTTCATAACATATAAAGTAAATGAGTTATTTGAAACGTAGTTCATTGGCATCAACATTTAATGTATTTATGACAAATGAAAAACAACTAAACAAAAGAATATTTTAAATTAAATTCCACCTCTTAACAAATACTTCCTTTAGACATGTAACCCAAGCTCGAAATTTTCACTTATTTCGAATATTTATGTAAAATTTGCAATAAGACATCGCGCAACGTTTTCAGAGAACTATATCAATGTTGTTGTTGTTACTTTATAAGGTATTTCTCCCGCCTTTTTAGCATGCCTTAACATCGGGCCAAGCCCACGAAATACCTCGGTGCAAGGAGTGCTAGTTTACGCTTATCGTTGCCAACAACCTTGAGCACCTTACACGTGACAGTGCGATTTTGCTCATTTCCGCCCACAATTTTTACGGAAAGCATCCTGGTGGGGGTGACGTGTCCAAGGGTCTCCCACCCGTCTGCTCTTCCACTAAACCACACGAGAGCACTTTCCGCTCGCCGCATATTTAGAGTGCCGCCATGCCGCACAGACACTATACATTTACAAACATCCATGGCTTCTCCGGGATTCGAACCCGGGCCCTTGGGTACGGCAGTCAGCGATACTAAAACATGCCAGTAATAACAATCAGCAGCAATACAGGTTATTTCCTAAGAAAATACAAGCAATAGAACATCAAGCTTAAGAAAAGAGTTAACCTCTAATGGAAAAGATCTTAAATGATATATAATCAAATTTAGCTCACTCAGATTTATATCCTATTACTAAGAATGTGGTATGAGTAACAACAGCTTTATATTCGACAATATCCTTCTACTGCAATAATGATTTAACGAATTAGTTACCCCCTATTACCTTAATTGGAACGACTTCGCGGCTCCATATTGGCAACAAAATATTCGGAATACTTTGTATTGAGATAAATTGAGAAGCTGAGATCATTTAGGGGAATTAGAATATTGAAGGGGAAGAATTTAATTAGCTATTTAGCAAGGCCCTCCGAACATTCCTTGCGCACATTGCATGAGTCAGTCAATAAATTTCAGCGGAATAAAGGTCTATTACCATCACAGAATATTCGATTATCCATTTGCTAGCCTTCTGTGGAATGTGGAATCCAGCTGCGTTGTTGAGGAAATCTGAGTCTGAATAATAATGTGGCAGTTTCATATTTAACTGAAATTATTGATGATTAGATGAAAAGTTCAAACAAGCACTCAACATTTCTTTAAAGAAATGTAACTGAGAGGTAAAATTTTTACACTATATAAAAAAATCTGATGTGTACACCACATGACTGCCTTGTACGGAATATTAATTTATACGCATTTTGCATTTCAGTTAAACTTATTGGATTGAATTAAATCTACTTCGTCGATAGCGTGTAATCCACAATAGAATAAATGAACTGTTTAGAATTCACTATATTGTTTACTATAGCGACACTCTGGCGCTAGGCCCACTTAACAGCGTTACATCTCATTCATTTTATAACTCAGAATGCACAAAAATTTTGTATATTATCTGAAGAATTACCTAACCATTGTCACAGTTCTATTCAAATACTACAACAAATCTAAAACAATGTATAAGAAATTAAACAAACAAAAAAAAAACAGTTTTTCACAGATCATTGAGTATTTCTCATTCAATTAACTCAGTTCTCACTTCGCGACAAGGCAAAATACATAAAAACTCAAAATATCTATATTAAAAATTACGAAGTAAATCTTAAGCACGTATTTCCTCGAATAAATTCCAGAATGGGTTAAGCATGAATTAAAATTCGCAATAATAAATGAAGACGTTACTTTGTTGTGCGAAGCTTAACTTCTCTAGATTGGCAACAAATCCAATATTCTCCTAAGTTTCAAATGTAAACTAATATGGTTGTTATGGCAATAAATATTAAGCTTAGCCGTAGTTAAACAACTTTTAAATTGTTCATAATTTTACAACTATGACACGCAGGTTAACTAAAGGCATAAAACCTTTAAGCTGAAGATAAGTACAACATAATTCAATTATTTTTAAAGCATAAAATGCACAATTTACAAACACAAAAAAATAAAGAAACTGAGCTCTGAGCAGAGTAACAAAGTTGGTATACATATACATATATACTCTTGGTGGCGCCGATTGCAACCAAACTATTAGGTGCACATCTACATGCTACAGTAGTCCTACATACAAAATTTCACCATTCTGAGGGTATTTGATTTATGCGAACGTCCGAACAGATGCTACGAAAAATTCCCTTCAGAATCCATTTTAAATCAGTTTTATAATTTTTTGAGGGAAAAGGGTTCTTTATTTTGTCCTTAGGTACAGATTGTCAAGCAAAAACATCGTTTGCATTCGAAATCGGTCAAAATGGATATTTTCATTGAAATATGGTACCTGAAATTGTTCACGATTACAATACTTCCTTTTTACTCCGTACAAGGAAGTAAAAATAAGTTTGCAAACTTCACAACTGCTTTGATAATAACGTTGTAATTATTTAGAAACATGTAGATTATTTTAATTAAGTAAGAGCAATTACGCCCAAATAATGATAACGAACATCTAAAAACAGAGCAATTATACAGAAATATTGCATCACTACTACTAAATACATTCTGTGATTTCCAACTAAATTTATGCCTCAAAATAAGAACGTTTCTTGCATTTATGAGTTGACAATGAAGTGGTAGTTTATTATAAATGGCAAATTAGCAGGTGTAGAGCTTAGTATGGTTGGCTATCATCTAATGTGACTAAACTTTCGGTAGACGTAATTGAATTATGTCTAAGTAATGGCTGTAAAAGGCTATAAAAGGCCTTTCATTAAAATTAAATAAGAACATAAAGCAGACATTGTGCTTACAACTCAGCCAACCATCACTTGTGATAAGATAACTTAAATACAGATGTCAAATGTAAAATTTAAATTCAAATAAACTGGTAGTCGAAGGCTACATAATCAAGCACGCCTTGCCTTAAACCTTAACCGACGTGGAATTCAGCTGTCGGGAATTACAATGCAAGGCTTAAGACAAGAACTCTTATCTAAGGTGGCAACCTAATAACGTGGCCACGAGGGCAGAACATGCTTTGTCTTACAATCTCAAAACCCTAACCTTTAATACACGCGAACTATTTTGCATTTGGCAGGAAAACGGAAATATAGAAGTGACAGGTACAAAGCTAAAACATAAAATAACTGGTTAATTACCATAAAGGAATCTCATACAGTAATGTGAAATCTTCTAACATCACTTAAAGAAACGAAGATTTTCAAAATATCCCTTTTGTAAAAACTCATTGATGATTGTTGCTGTAGAACATAATAAATTTATGTATATGAATAATGTCACGAATTTTGCATTTTGATAGGTAATTTTAAGATAATTATAATTAAAATTGTTGTATGTTCCTGTGTAATGTAACGCGAGACAAATTTTAAGAGAAAGCTATGCTGGAAAAGAAGAAAAAGGGGCACGTACATTTAACATTGAGTAAATGGTTATCTTTGCATTGAAATTGAAATTAAATAAATGTAATTGTATGTTAGCTGTAAAAGTAATTCCATTCTTTTATTACTTGCCAGAAGCAGAAAGTACTAGAAATATCTCGTGGCCGGTTGAAAACTATTTAAGACCGAAGAGAAACCATGTGCTCTCAGCTGTTCAGTTAGCTGTTGCTGTTATTGTTGCGCTTTCAGCGTGAGATCTGAATACGAGCTGAAAGTCAGAATACAGGGTCACGTGCATTTAACATTGAGTAAATGGTTATCTCGGTAATTTGTATTGAAATTGAAAAAATGTAATTGACCACCATGTTAGCTGTAACCGTAATTTCATCCTCTTATTGCTTTCTAGTAATTTCGAGAAGAAAGTACTAGAAATATCTCTTGACCGGTTAAGAATATGCATCAATTTGCCCCTTAGAAATTTAATATGGGGAATTCATGAAAGTCGATTATTGATAATGAGGCCCAGAAAATGCAAATTCTCCACAAAGGCAACAGAGTGACTATTCAGGTTTAGGCACGGATTACGCCGTAGACGGTGGTGTCTTCCAATTTTGATTGCCTTGGTTTTGGTAGGAGAGATGGTAATCTTCTGTCTACTTACCCACTGTTGGAAAATATTTTTTGTAATTTGCGAAGAGCTGTTGCCTCTGAGGTGAAGATATCTCCCCTAGAGCTTGTCACCTATGACATCTGAGATTTCGTCGAAGTTGTTGAAGTTCTTAGTTCCACCATGCAACCTGTTGATGTGGTTTAAAGTATTTAAACCTGAAGCTGCGTTTGCAGGCAGTAGTAATATTTTCTATGAGATTATTATAAGCTTTGTCCAAGTCACCTCTAGTAAAAGCTGTGCCAAGTTGAAGGCAAAGGGATCAACAGAAGGCGCCAAATGATTTATAAATTTATTTCGGTTGCCTGATATTGTCTTGAATCTGCACTTTGAAAATCGTGAGACTTCTTTATTAAATGTAAATGTAATTATTTGATGGTCACTAGAACTAACACGATCATCTCAGACGCGCCAATTTTGTAAGTACTGAGCCGAAGAGTTGCTGCACAAGGACAGGTCAATCCAACCCTGCGCTCTTGTGGACGAAAGGCGGGTGGACTGTCTGGTTTGTTGAGAATGTGTAAGTGATTAGAATATGAAAATTTCAATACTGCTGTTCCTCTCACGTTGTCATTGAGTGAACCCCATAAGATATTACCAGCATTAAAATCTCCAGCTACAATTATATGCTGAAACGGAGCTGACTGTAAGAAGTCAAGTTCATGGAAATCTTTGTCCAAATATTCAGATAGTGGAAAATACGTCGAGGAAATCAAAAAAGATTCGTCTGCAAAGCTGATAAACGCAGAGACCACATGCTGTAACACCAGAAATGGAATCAATTGTATTGTACCAGTCGTTACCAGTACAGATAATTTTAAATTAAGAGTAAAAAGCTTGAAAACAAGATGGTAGTCCTGGAACTGAATCATGAACAATGTATGGTTCTTGCAAGAGGGCTATGTGAATATTGAGTTATTTGAAGGTCTGAAGAATAAATGAAGTTGCAACTCTGGAACGTTGTAAATTGCATTGTAGAAAATTTGTAATACTCTGTGCACAATAAAGTGTTTGTTGCGTCAGTTGAAAGGAACTGTAACATTTAAAGACTTTAAACTTCTTGTTGGATTTTCGTTTTCAGTTCCTCTCGATATGTAGCAGGGCAGTTGCTATTGCTAGCTGAATGAGCTAAATCGTGAGTGGAGCCGATATGTATATTTGATAGCTTACAGTTTGCACACTGTTCTCGCTCTTGACAGTCTTTATTGGTATGCGCACCTGCACAACGGGTGCAAGTGGGAGCTGTTTTACAGTTACGACCTAAGTGTCTCAGTCTTTGACAATTATAACACCTTAGGAGTCGAACGTGTCTTCGAAAGGTGCACTTAGCGAAGCCTAAATATAAAAAGCCAATTTCAAGGATCTCCTCAGCGTATGTTGAATTAAGTTCTACTAGCGAATTGTTTTTACCGTCGCGACGTGATTGCGGAGATATGGGAAGAATTTTAGCCGAATAAGACTCTTTTAAGTTTTGGAAGGCCTGGACCAATATTTCTGCTTGAACTTTCGCTAGAACTCCGAAAATCAAGATCTTCGTTGTCAATGGTTTTGGTTCCTTAGTCTGTAAGGCTGAGAACGAGTGAGTCTGATCTGCTCTATAGGAAGAGCTAAGTGTTCGATGTCCAGGTCGTTTGCCAATTGAGACTGAATGCTAACAGGTGCACGGGAAGAGTCTTTGGCAGAGATTAAGAGAACGTTATCTGAAAGATTTCTTCTAGGTTTAGATGGACCCTCCTTAGTGGCGGGATAAATTTTGTTGATACACCAAGCTCTCGTGAACGTCCCGCTACCTCTGCGTAAGTATGGTTATCCCTAGATGTATCAGCAACTCCAGTAATACGTTGCGCTGTGTCAGCGTGTTGTAAGCCAGAGGAGGGAGGCGAATTTAAGAGTGATTCTTGCTCTAGTTGAAATAATCTGTTTCCAAGGATGTATTTCGCTCTTCCAAAGAGGAAACTATTTCCTTTAAACTTTCCTGAAAGCCCTCTAGATGTGCAATGTAGAGTTCTCGTTCTGTCGAGTGCTGCCTGATAATGCT
Source organism: Stegodyphus mimosarum (assembly GCA_000611955.2). Taxonomy (NCBI): domain Eukaryota; kingdom Metazoa; phylum Arthropoda; class Arachnida; order Araneae; family Eresidae; genus Stegodyphus; species Stegodyphus mimosarum. Next base: position 62,669 of record KK114141.1, on the reverse strand, counting down.
AACAAATTTCTTAAGCTTGTTAGTATCCTTATTATTTAATTTAAGCTTAGAACCAAAAGAGTTAAAATGCTATCACAGGCCGTATTTATGAAGAAAGAGCGATTATCCGATGTAAGATCCGAAGCTGAACCCTTAACACAGCTGGGGTTTGATTCACATAAAGGTACTGTAAAACGTGCTGGCGAAATTGATGCATTGGAAGCAGACATCGAAAAAAATTTTAAGTGAAAATTATTGTGAATCAGGCTTTTCCGTATACAAAGTCACTATGGTAGGTAAACGTTTTACAGACAAAGAAAAAGAAAAAAAACTCGCAAATGCAAGTCGAAATAATACAATACTATTGAAATACAAGAAGTAGGAACGTTTTGCAGGAAGGAACCAGCGAAACAATTGAATGCTAATTAAAACAATAGTCTAATATTAAATTAAGCTATTTGAAAGGCAATTACTATAGAAATGACCCTAAGGTTCACAATGGCATAGAAATTAAAACGATCGGTAAATGACATCAAGTAACACTAATGACTAAAATTTTACATTAAGGCTACGTAATTATATAAGAAAGAACCAAATCAATAGGGCTAAATGTTGAGATTGTATAAACTTTAAAGAAAATAATTAGCACATGAAAAAATACAACTGTAATATAATGCGGAAAATCAGTAGTAACTTCCGGAAACTATTTGGAGAACAGTACTGGGGAAAGTGGTGTAAGTTAGCCTCCCTTACAAGTCAGAACACAAAATTGGTGTAATTGTAACAAGAACTGATAAACAAAATACAGGCTGTTTTGTTACGTACATATAATTAGGCGTACTATAGAATATAATTGTAAAATACACTTTTAAAGAGAAATAAACACTGTAAAGTTTAAAATTTAGCAATGCCAAATCAAAACAATGTCAACGGACGCCAACATGCAATGTAAACAAAACTTTAAGAAGTCAGAAAATAAGTAAGTAGTACTTATCCGAAATGCGCGAGTCGTAAATCGTTGCAATCCGTACGGGCTGTAGATAACAAAAAGCATACTTAAAGATCACAAGTAACACACCATTTGGCACTAAGAAATATTAAACACACACTTTCGTTTCACAATGCTGTGATACTATGGCTTACTCCAAGAAACGCCATAACTTCGTCAAAAATGCTTCGAATTTCACAGAATTTGCACCAGCAGAAACAGGGCACTTGTTGCACACAAATACAAGCACCAAAACTCTCCAAACAATACAAAGGATTATAAAGAATGCACCCTATCATGCATCGAAATCACTGGATTTCCCCAGACTGTGTCATTAAGCTACACAGGAATAAATATACACAGTCCAGTCACATTAATGTGACCATCTGTCAAAAGCCAGAATAACCACCTTTCGCAGAGCGGACTGCTGCGAGACGTGCAGGAAGAGAGTCACATAGGTCCCTGAAGGTGTTCTCTAGGATGTTGAGCCATGCCGACTCTAATGCCGTGGCCAGCTGCGTTAGATTACGCGGTTGAGGATCCATGGCGCGAACAACTCGATCGAGATGGTCCCACAGATGCTCGATTGGGTTTAAGTCAGGTGAGTTTGCTGGCCAGGGGAGGACGGTAAACTCATCCTGGTGCTCTTCGAACCACGCACGTACACTGGCAGCTGTATGGCACCTCGCATTGTCCTGCTGGAAGATGCCATCATCCTGAGGAAAAACAATGCGCATGTAGGGGTGAACATGGTCCGCAAGGACAGATGCGTACTTGTATTGATCCATTGTGCCTTCCACAATGATCAGTGAACCTAGAGAATGCCAGGAAAACATTCCCCAGACCATAATGCTCCCGCCTCCAGCTTGGACCGTTCCGGCAATGGTTGCAGGGTGGTTCCTTTCAGAGGTTTCACGCCTTATACGCCAACGTCCATCTGTCCGATGGAGCATAAAACGCGATTCATCCGAAAACGCAACCTGTCGCCACTCAGTGGACGTCCAGCTGCTGTACTGGCGTGCAAATTCTAGCCTTCGCCGTCGATGAACAGCAGTCAGCATAGGTGCACGAACCAGGCGTCTGCTTCGGAGGCCCAGACGCAGCAATGTTCGCTGAATAGTACTTTGGGAGACACTTTTGGTAGCCCCTTGGTTCATTTTGGTGGTCAGTTGCTCAACGGTAGCCCGTCTATCTGCCCGAACGCATCTCCGCAACCGTCGTTCGCCTCTGTCATCTATGGCCCGTGGTGCACCACATTTGCCACGTCGCTGATTTTGGACAGTCCCATTTTGCCATGCACGGTACACTTTTACCACGGCGGCACGCGAACAGTTCACAAACTCAGCCGTTTCGGAAATGCTTCCACCCTTGGCCCGAAAGCCAATGATCATGCCCTTTTGGAAGTCGGATAAATCGCTTCGTTTCTGCATTACGCCAACGATTGAAATGTTTTCCGAAGCCCTCACACACCCTTTATATACGCTCAACTGCACTGTGCTGCCACCTGCCTTCTGTGATTGGTTATTTAACTCTGACATGGAAAGTACGTGGTGGTCACATTAATGTGACTGGACTGTGTATCTGGTAGTTATATTCATTCGAATCTCGCTACTGTGCGACAGCTTCTGTGATCATAAGATTTCACTGGAGATAGAACAAATAATGCACAAACCGTGCAATCGTGTCGAAAGGAACTTTACTAACAAATTAGAATAGTGATGTTTACAGTCTTGCTGATTTCGATTCTGTAATGTAATTTCTGCTCTCTCTGTCGGAAGAAGAATTATTTAAACGTATTATTATTCATCTGTTACAGCATCACAGATGAAACGTAATAAACCCAATTATTTGTTGTTGTTCATTAGCGTAATTTCATTTCGTTTCATTCAGTTTATTTCATGAAATTACACAAAAATCAACTTCGACTGTAAGGTTTATCCTCATTTTATTAACGGTTATTTTAAGTTATGCTTCTTTCCTGTCATTCTAATTTCAGCTTACAATTTCCTACCAGAATGTAATTTCAGGAACTCAGTGAATGTAAATGAGTAAGAGTACTATTTAAGTCGATGTTTCACCGACTTCGGGAGATAGAGTCGGATTCCTTGACTAGCGAGCGTTTGCCTTTTGGCTACGTTCTCTCTTAAGTACTACTCTCGGCCATACTTTAGGCCCTTGCTTAGCTTCGCCGATTTAATTAATATTTAGGGGGCAATTACTTAGAATCCTGATAGCTTCGGCTATATCTTTCAGATAGCTTTAGTTAAGCTTAGTTTAGTTAATTTCATAATCATTTAAGTTCAAGCCCAAGTGGAGGCTTTGTTACGTTCCGAGTTAGAAACTGATTCCATTTGTCCTGAGAAATAAAGGATAGTTAACCTTTCTTAAGTCTTACGTGTTTATTCACATACTTAAACGATTATTCTCTTGTTAGTGTCCGAACATTGGATTAAATGCTAAAACCCCACACGACTGTTATTTTTGCATTTACGTTCAACTATTTGTTATTACATTTATTACTAGCGGATGTACCCAATATCAGTCAATTTAGATTTAGAGTAATGTATCTAACAGCAGAGAGAAACCGCTGAAATACTTCTCTAATCACGATGCAAAAAATAAGATTCATAGTCATACATTTTTCAGTCTGATGCGATGCGGAACCCTCATAAACAATTTCGATAGCAAAATGAACTAATTCTCTCTCATTATATCAGCAACAATGGCACGCCGTTTATAATGATTTTCATCTTTCTAATCAAAGATCGTACACAATCACGTTGCATCTAATATTTGACCTATATTCACTTTTAGTCGTTTAAATGTGGCAAAAAATTAATCATAATTGATCACAAATAATTAAGGCGAACAAACACACATTCTTCTTTAGGTACACAGATTTTGTAAAACTTAGAAATGTTTTATTAACAAACTTTACGACTTGAAAAGCAAGCAGTAACAACACTTTTCGAAATAGACATTTTTATATCCAACGCGCCACACTGTTGCCGCTCGGAAAAATGAGTACGAAAATTAGCGCTTTCAGAGTTTTTAATTAATACTTCGGCTGAATAAAGTCGTACGAAAACGAGAATAGTCCAAATGGCTTCTCACGAATTTTTGGAATCGGGAATAAGGTATTTAATGTTTGGGAATGCTATTTTTTTTCCTCGTAAAACTTAGAAATATTTTATTAACAAACTCTAGGATTTGAAAGCGAGCAGTGGCAACAACTTTCGAAATAAAGCTCCAGCTTGCGAGACTGTTGCCACTCGGAAAAATGAGTGCAAAAATTACCGTTTTTCAGAGTTTTTAATTAATATCTCTTATTTTAGCCTTTTTTTTTTGGATAAAAGTGGACGTCGACCTTTAAAAGGACCCACAAAAGAATTGTAGAAAGTTTGGTGACGATAGCTATAGTAGTGACTGATTTATTAGAGAACAAAACACACATACTTTCTTCTTTATATATACAGATTTATTGCTGGATTTATTTCAGGTATATTATTGCGTTGAATATTTGTTTTCATTACTTCGTCAAATAGAAGTCGAAAGTGAAAGTGTCTGTGATTGCCTTTCATTTGGCTACAATATTTTACATAATTTGGCGATTTATAGTGGGGGCCGTGAAATTGAAGTAGCTCAAATTTTTGTAAAGCATTTCGACGTACATATCCAAATGCATACATAAAGTATGAGCTGTAGAAAATAATCAGCTCTGTCAACATAAGAAGCGAGAAGTATATCAACTAAAACTCAAAATCGTGATTACTTTATTACATATAACAATCAACATAATCAAATGTTAACAGGTAAGATTTGAAAAACTAAAATGCAGTTTCAAATATCCTGTCAAAAAGAGGAGAAGAAACAAAGAAAGAGGAAAAAAAGCTTCCAAATACATAGAAAATGAAGCTGCCTCAAAGCAAATATTTGTCCGTGATTTCTTGAAAAAAAATTGTGCTAGGCAAACAGTTTTAAAGGCACAAACATTAGTTCGAAATTTATATAATTTCTTTTCATTTTAAGGAACTGAGCACTATTCTTTAAAATATTTTTTATCATGAATATTTTAATGATAAAGGAGGTAAATTTAAAAAAACGTTTACCTTCTTTCTCTAGCTCAATGGCTGTTATGTTTCGAAAAAATTAAACACTTGCTCTGGTGTAATTTATTTTTCCGTTACAGATATTACGAAGTTTCAAGCACCATAAAATATCAACTATCAAAGCACCAACATATTTCATTTTGATTTCTTGTAGAGCAGTAAGAAGAATATATATTCTCCTAAATTGAATCACCCTATATATGGCAGTTAGCTCGAAAATGTGACGACAGCTGTTTAGATCTCGAAATCAAGCTTTTTTGTAAGGACCTTAGAACCGCATATTTTGTCCCTTACGAAATGCATTCATTTCCATTCACGTTATCAGCGGGAAATTGATATTACTGAAATAGGCGCAATTGGCGACTATTCCGAATGGCTCAATTATTGTAACAGTTTCCAAAATCTTTAGACGCAAGACCGAAATCAGCTTCATTTACTGCTATGTACCACATGAAATTCAGAATCAGCGACATACATTGGTATCATTCTTAATCCCTTCTTACCACTGCTCTTCTTTATACAGTTTACCTTGAAATTTGTTTCAACTATGTGCTTTCATTTCTTTTCAATCAGCAGCAGACGTTGATGTCCTTCTTAATTCCTTCTTGCTTGCCACTGCCCTATTTTATAGCTTGAAATTCGCTATACTTGCGGGATTTCATGTCTTTTCAGTCTCCTCGGTATTTTATATACAATGCATAACGTAATATGATAGTGTAACGGAATCTTTATTGAAATGTTTTTCATTAAGTATTAGCATGGCTTGGAATTCAGATCCAGTCTTTATGTCAGCCCGAGGAGTGGCATATTCCGTTCTGGAAACATTTTAATGATAAAATGTGATAAAATGTTTAAATGAAGAGATGTGTAGCGAGATATCGCAAGCATTGCGATAATGTAAAAAGCATGTGTTTAGTTCTGAGCAGTAGTTCAATATATGTAACATTTCTGTAAGCTTGAATATTCTAAATAAATAATACAGGATGATTCTTTTAGAACTGGTCTGTTTCACTTGGCTGTAGATTTGTTAACCTGTATCTCCGATTTTAATGAGGTTTGCGGCAAAATATTCAGAAAAGAGGAAAATTTAATGGTAAACTGCCCCCCAAAATGACTCAGTTCTATATCTCCCGATCTCCCGTTCGCGTAACGGCAAACCGCACATTGAGTTGATCAATGTTAACGAATTTCGCTTACTGATCATGCTCTATAGTGTACCGCTGGTGTGGGAGAAAATACTGGCGAATAAAAATAAACAACCCTACACAAGCCTGTTCGTCATGTAGGCCTTAGCGACTCTTTGCGATTGCAATACTATGGTTCACTTTTTTGTGCTTATTGCACTTGCTTCTGTTTCATTTCATTTTGGTTTATTTTGTTAATAAACATTACATTTAATATCAGTTATTTGTAATAATTTCTTTTGCTTTAATTCAGTAATTTAAAATAGATATATCCTTTAAGTAGTTAAAGTATTTATGAATGGAACGCATGTTAAATAATCAATTGCTTTTATTCCACAGAAGTACAATCAATAAACAATGTCATGTAAAGTTTCCTGTTTTGTAATCCTTCTTAAACGAAAATTTGGGGTTTACAATTGATATTTACACCTAAGTAATGAAGCAACGTACAATCTAACAAGTTTTAAAATCCCGAACTGTTTACGTCCAGATAATAGTACATCAATACCTGTAATCACTAATATAAATGAATAATATATATATATAATAATTTAATGAATATAATAAAATAATGTAATAATGTATATTATTGTACATAATAATTCAAGTAAATGTATCTAATAGGCCCTATTTATTTTTCACTTTTAGCCTGAATATTATGATTTGGCTTTTCTGTTCTGAAATCCGCAAAATCCTAATATCCGCACAACCTCTGGTCCCAAGCATTGCGGATTTCTGAACTTCTACTGTACTACTATCTCAAACAACTTAATTTGTCCTTATTATTATTTCACAGTGAATAAAAGAATACTACTAATCAGGATAAAATCCTTAAATTTTGATATCTTATTTTAGCTCATAGAAAAAGGTCTTCTAACATTTAGAATTCAATTACCACGAAACCACCCTCTTAGGAAGATTTAGAATATTAACATAGAAGCAAATTCTATTTCAGTGTGACAATTTTCTTTAACTCAGCGTGGAAGTAAGCTCATCAAATAAACAAATTTCAATTTTATCAGTATCTCGGAATCCGTAAAATACAGACATTTTACAATGAAACCATCATTACAATTTTATTATTATATTTTTAAAGCGAAAGCTCCCCTCCTTTGCTATTTTTGTAATTAATTATAAACTGAAAAATGTTTCAAATACCCATTATTTGTTTCTTAAGATGTGACTAATCAAGTAAGAAGAATGACTTATCTGATAACTTTGCTGTACGCGAGTCCTTTAGTTGAAAGAAAAGATGACACCATCGGTTAGCTGGAACGCCACGATGTTGGAGAGAAAACCATGGATACACGTTGGAGCCCCGCCCCGAGACGATGAAAATCCGGCGCATACGTCATATGCGAACAGCAAGTTGGAACTGGAGTCAAGGCAAGATGGAAACCATTCGTAAAGTCCCTAACATTCACCAGGATCCTCATCCAGTTGGACGGGAGCAACAACAGGTAGCTAACAGCCGGAGGAGCTCTAGTAGGCTACAGTACCGAGGAAGCCATCTTCCGACGAATAATCATTTTATCGTTGAATGGAAAGCAGTCGGTTCTTGAAGTAACTGAAAAATTTGAAATTCTTGACGAAGAAGAACTATTTTCGATGAAGCAGGTAAATTGTTGAATCACATGTTAACCCAGGTTTGCGAAAAATGGAGCCATAAGCCCCTTTTCTACACGAAGAACATCCTTCGAATTGCACAAAAAAACGTGCTCAAAGCACGAAATCGGAGCAAAGTCGAACGACGAAAAAGTCAGGCCAAAAAGAGAGAGAACAACACCTGCAAAGGCTTTTTTTAAAAGCGGAGACCCATAAAACGCCAAGGCCCACTAAACAGGGTGAAAAGTCCAGTATTACAAACCTCGCGTACACCCCTGTAAAATTTCCCATTTCTCCGAGGTGTTGAACTAAACACAAACTCAAATATCGCCAAGCTCGCCAAACGAAAGCCAAGTAATTTGGGCATGCCTGCAAGGCCAACTGGCAAACCTAAACTCGACCCAACGGCAACCCCTCTGTAATTCACCTCACTCGTAAGCAAAGCCTTAGAATTCAGCTAAAATGTGCAATTTTTTCACTCCCTTAACCCATATTCTTATCTAAAAGCAAAGTGCAAAATTCAGTTAAATAATTAACTGTATCTTAAAATCCGTTAAAGCTAGAATCGTGAAAGTGATCTTAAATTAAAAAGAAAATTCGGACCAGCCGAAAAACTTCCTAAAGAAGAACTAAGAACCGAAACTAAGAGAACTCTCAAACGTGTGCATACCACTCTACAAAGAAAACCAATTAAAGAAATCGAGAAAATAAAATGAGAACTCTCAAACGTGTGCATACCACTCTACAAAGAAAACCAATTAAAGAAATCGAGAAAAAAAAATTATATATTTCTTCCAAGAGCAAAAGAAAAATTCTAGATACTTCAAATGTACTCAAAACTCATAAATAACCCATTTACAGAAAAAAAAATCTAAACAAATTGCCACAGGAATACGTCAAGAATGAACCGAAGCAAGTTAAAGAACACATATAGAAAATCTCAAAATAACAAAAGGTGTTCAAAAATTACCCACAAAAAAAATTTAGTCAGTATGCAACAAAAATCGCAAAAGAGCTGTTTAGGGGATGTGCACTGCTTTGAGAAAATGCAGTCTTGAGCAGCATCTATACAAAAACGCCCAAAGCAAAAATGAAACATACAAAACCCAGTTTAGGAAACGAGACAGCAGTCTGTTCAGAACCAAAAAGTGCATGCACTGTGTAATGAATCTATATCCCGTCGATAGCTATAAATCACAGTAAAATAATACCACACATCTATTAGAAATTACATTCAATATAGTATTTATTTCCCTAGCGACACTCTGGCGCTAGGTTCCTTTCTTACAGCGTCACATCTGAATCGCAACTCCAAATGCACAAATATGTATATCATTTTAAGAAGCTACATGTTCTAAGCAAACTGTAATAAATCTAAAAAGAAATAAAAAAAAGTATAAAAAACAGTTTCTCACAGACAATAGTTCAACGCTACTTCAAGTGCGCATGCGCTATTCGTCAACATTCTCCTCTGTCGGAGACAGGCTGGCGCTAATAATTCTTAGCTAATACAAAACACTCCCGGCGTTGAAATTAACAATTTCAAAACTATTATTACAAAGAATATTGATATAAAAGCACAACAATAATACTTAACAAGAATAAATCATACTGAAC
>KK114141.1:35881-52825 GCA_000611955.2 Stegodyphus mimosarum | reverse complement strand
AGACTTGTTTCTCTCTTTAATCGAGGATTGTTTCTGATAAAGTCAGCAGCCTCACCCGCGACTTTTACCCTAATCACAGTTAACTTGTCAGCATCAGACCAACCCACATGTGTAGCAATCAAATCAATTCTGTCGAGAAAATCATTTAAGGAAGTTCCTTTATCACATCCTGTGAAAATAGGTACAGATTCTAATGGATCTGACCCAAAAACTGACAGACCTTGTCTCTTAACAGTATCGACCTCCTGAATCTCAGCCATATCTAAGGCCCTTCTAGCAGCACGAGTAGCTTTAGTAGATTTAGGCATGATAATTCCTAACAGTACAACCACAAATAAATCAATAAGCAAGAGGAAGCTAAACGGTCTGGTATACTACCGACAACTGGAAGTCTAAGACCATCCCCACAAAACTAAGTGGCATAAAGGTAACAATTGGGTAGAAATTCACTATTCCTGTATATGAGCACACAATGTAAACAATTATCATAAAAATTAAAACAGCATGTGTGTAAAAAATCTAATCCACAGTGAATAATGTCACATACAACAGTTCAAAATCTTCACTTAAAATCTAACTGCGTGTTAGTGTTTGTGTTGTTTTCACTTTAGAGTCCAAAGATCATGTGTGAAAAGTACAAATTTGTTATGCACCCTATACTGAATCAATGCACAAAACAAATTTACTGATGAAATAAGAAAAGGATCAATGCATAGACCTGTTACTGAAACTCACAAAGCAGGGGTTAAAGTATCAAGTCTAAACATAGATACATGAAATCAAAGGAAATATCATTAAACACAAGTACTCCGACCAGGCCTGAGCTCGAAATTTCACGGCACCAAATGTTCTGTGGCAATTGTCGCGGCACCAAATTGTTCTAGTGTTATGGTACCAGACGTTAAATACTAACTGTTGCAATTGAAACCTGAAATTAAATAATTTGCCTACAATAATATCAAAACCAAAACTTCATTGCGTTGTGTATATCCTTCCCAAAACTAACCCGAACAACCCCTAAGACCAAGCAGGAGTACTGGTGTTAAGAACATTCACACAAGTCATCATAAGAAAAACTCTGAATCAATTATATATATATAACCAAGGATATTTATTGCAGCATTATAAGGAAGACACTCAATCTTTCAACTTAATTTCGAGATCTATGGTACCAGGGTGACAACTATTTAAAATAATGCATTTAGAATTATAATATATATTGCTATTTTCAAATATGCACCGAGATGAATTAATCAAAAATTTACACCGTAAAAATTAATATTAAATTTTCATATGCAGTTATCAAACTCTGCTGGCCAGCATAAAAATACACAGGAATTTAATGAATCACCGAGCATGGTGTCTTTACCAATATTGATAGAGATTACTTAGTTCAAGAAATTTCTTAATTTACTCAGGTAAAAATTACATACATCAATTTAGCAATCCCTTAGGCAGTTAGAAAATATTACATATTCAAGTAGACCCGTTGGAGAAAAATGATTACATTTATTCCTACATTCAATTACTCAATTAAAGGTAAAGTAGAATTTAAATTTTTAATCGTTCCTTAATTTTGCAAAAGTTAAAGTTAATTCTCAACCAAAAATAGTAACAACTTAAAGTAAAAGGTAAAATTTAGATAAGTTAACAAATTTAATATCCTGTCTTAATTCATTATATACAAATTTTAATTACATTCCAAGTTAAGGTTAAAAGTCCTAAATAGAGTAATAGTGCAGCAGTTGCTTAAATAAACAGCCTGGATTTAAGATCCAGCAGAAATACCTTGACCAAAAGTTAAATAGAATTTAATTGGAAATCAAATACACATACAATTACTCCTTACTTTAAGAATTCATTACTGGAAAATTTTTCTTCAATTAATCAAATCTCTTAAAAATTTTAATTAGCCATATTACTTAGGAAACATGTTCACGGAATTTAGGTTGCAAGCTGTCCTCAATTTCAGGTGAAATTAACAATCAAAAGTTGAACTCACTTGAAGGGAAGAAGTTGAAACTTATTTAAGGCTTGCTAGTTTATCAGATGGAACAATCTTCAGACCAGCAATCCTTAGCAGATGTTGAACGAGGGACTCCGGCGAGAAATCTGGACACTGGGGTCAGACAATATGAAGATGGTAAAGTGCATTCGTGCAGCAAAACAAGAGCTCCTAAAGGTTCCTCCCTTTTCCGTCTAGTCTCATCCTGGCGAGTTGATGGTAGTACTCGAGTTGATGGCAGTACTCGGATCTAAGTGACCGTTCAGGTAGAAGCCGAATAAAGCTGGACCCAAGCCGCATCCACTATGGCGTCAACGCATTGACCCGATGAGAAAAAAACACCATTCTCGACTCCCACACGGGGATGGCAAAGTGCGGAGGAGTATACGTTTCAATTCATAATTTTAGATGTACATCTTTAGGACGTAAACATGTCCACTACCGGACCCCCCGGGTCAACATTTGCTCTTCCAGAGGAATAAAAATGAAGCGTCTTCTTTCAGCTGCAAATCCAAGGCAAAAAAGGGCTGAGCATGGCCTTGCATGACGGTTTTAATCGTCCAGAATCCAGAATTTTCGAAAATCACCAAATTTGGTGAATTAGTATGCAAATCTCGCCAAACACAAAACAGTGCTGCGAAAACTTAGTTTTTCCTTCTTCACACCAAAAAAATTCCACCCTCGACACCCCCTTCGCCAACAAGGAGGGGTGAGGGAAAGAATGCAACAAACCTACCACGCAACCGGACGCAGTACATGACCTTGACGAAAAAAGTGCTCGGAAACGACCCTTATAGCAGAATAAATTTTTAGACACGAAATTCAACAATTTTAGCAATTAAATGGGCATAATTCTCCAACGGGGCAACGTACAGTCATGAAAGTAGATTCATAAGAAGGGTAAATTTTTTCTCTTTAAGAGGTATAAATTTCATTTATGTGAATAAAAAGGAAGTATTTTTAAATTTCAAATATTACGCAGAAACAACCGATTTCCCATTGTCTCCTTTTCCCGAAAGCTATTACTATCGAACGCGTAACGTAAGAATCAGAACTCTGTTTAACTCGCATAAAAATAATTGATTCAATAACGTAAGTAATACAATTCGTGAAGAAAAATTTAGAATAAGCATAAATTAATGCATATAATTTTACTCACTCAATAATTAATTAACAAATAACTGCAATTAACTACACATTAATCCATACTTCAAAACTAACTAAAATCACTACATAACAGTAACGAGTGGAAAATACGTATCAATCTTAACTAACAAAAATCCCTAATTAAAATTAAACAAAAGCAAATATACATGACGCATATTAAATAAAATACACGCTGTGTAGCATAAATTTAGAATAATAACAAAAATTAATTCTTAAGTCATAACTTAAATAATTAAGTGAATTTGCTACACAAGAAAACGGAAAATTTTATTTTATTAAAATTTATTATATTACGAACCATTTATCTGTGCAAAAGCTATTAAAATCACTTAGAAAGGAGACAGAAACTTTAACAAAATGCTGACACGCAGCAACGACAGACCTTCTCGTCGAAATTAAAATCTCCAATAATGCAGTAAAAATCTTACAAAGAAAATCTGTTGCCTCAATATTCCGACAAAAATTAATTACCCTTCTACTGCGACTGTCATCGCTAAAACTTCTAACGCAAAGATTATGCGTAAAGAATAAAGTTTGCTGTTTTCCAGAAACATTCACTGAAGCGTTAAAACTATGTGAAAAATACCGTAAGTATGTCCTTGCTCTTATCTTGAATGATAAGGAGATCTTTTGTTTTGGAAAAGTGTTAAGAATAAAGCAGTCTGAGTCTAGAATGAAAAATCGTGGAAAATAATTTTAGCAGTCTGTTGGAAGGAGGAAAAGAAATAATTGTGATTTTTTAGTAATTCAAATAACACATTATCTCTCAAAACGCAAGACTGATTATAAATACAAAACTTAAATCGCAAAGTTTCTTTATCATACAGACCAAAACTTTGACATCGAAATTTCACTTTTCTAAGAACATTCAGAATTGTTCGTATGATTTATCTAAAATTAAAAGCACTTTTTTCCATTCCCAAAAATAATTCATTTAAAAATGTTTCATATGTTTTATTCTTCACAAATTAAAAATCACGAAAAATCTCTGCAATTATCCAGGAATCGAAACTATGAATAGTCTGGACTATTGATAACCATTCAAGAACTACCGAATTATTTCGGGATCTGGTAAAAAATATTTTAACTTCCGTTGTCAGCTTCCTTGCACGAAATGAAGGGCGTATTGCAATCGCAAAAACTTTCTGGTATCACATTTCAATGGAATTACCCATTTTTGTCATTCTCGAATACATTTAGACTATTTCTCGAACAGGAAAAAAAAGATTCTTTTTTCCAAAACGGATTGTAAAATGCACTTAAAATGGATTCGAAAGGGATTTTTTCGAAACGTATAAAAGTACATATATACGTACGTACGTATTTATGTATGTATGTATATATGTATATACGAATTTAATTCGCATAACGCAAAAACGATTAGCCGTAGAACCCTGAAATTTTGTATAAGGGTCTGCTGTAACGTCTAGTTGTACATCTCGCTTCTTTCATTTCAATCGCCTGTACCTTCTTTCTTTCTTTCCATCGACTGCGGAGCAGCCGATCCACTGAGCGTTTAAGATATCGTCCAGGTTGCTCTGTTGACGGAATTAACTTTGCTAGAAATGTTGTATTTTAGTTTTTTCCAAACGTCAACAAAATTGGATTTTGGCGAATCACCACTCCTTGTTTTCATAAATATCAAATCACCTTGGTAGACATTTATCCAATCATAGTTAAATACGATAATTTTCATGTACACGGGTTTTAAAAGTACGACTTAAGCATCTTAAAGAGGAAAGCATAAGCAGCGTGGATATGTTGGCAGGGCAGAAGTTAAGAAAAGGAATGAATGACGTACTTGCTTGTAAAGAGCATTTATACAAAGTAGGTGCATAGTGCATAGGTATAGCTAAACTGCTATTGGTTAATTTCAGGTTGTTATGTAACGTGGAAATATCTCGAATTTCGGAATTGCGTAGTCGTGATGGCTGAGTGGAAAGACAGGAAAACACAGGTAATAAAACTAAGGTCGGCGAATCACCATATTTATTTTTAGGCACATCAAAATCATTTATTTATAATCCATATACTTTTTTATCATAAGCACTTACAATAATTTTTATTTGCATAAGAAAAAGACACGACTCATTTTAGGAAAGTAAGCATAACAGTATGGAAGTTTGCAGGAGCTTCTTTCCAGGAAGAAAACTTAAGCGAAAGTGTCACAGGAATTCAGAGGAAGAAAGGAGGGAGCCAAAAGTTTCAGTTCGAGTTAAAAACGTTTTGGTTTACAATTTAATGATTGGGAAAGAGGTATCTGCATTAAGCGTTAAGTAGGATTGCATGATTAATTTGAATGCCGCAGTTGCTTGTGAAGAGTATTTAACCAAGTAGGTTCTAGCTAAAATAGCTAAAAGTATAGCTAAAATTCTATTGATTAAAATTAAGTTATTATGTAAAGTGGATAGATCCCGAATTTGAGGGAACAGTTGAACTTGGGGGGGGAGAGCAGAACACCAAACTTAGAATAGTTAATTTTGAGGCCGCCAATCATTTCTTAACGCAGCCATCGTATATCGTACTTTGTTATATCTTACACATATATATGTACAAAAACCCAGTTAAACCCTTAAAAGTCATTAACCGGTGATTATTTGCGCAATTGTTGGCCGTAGTCAAAGAAGAATGGCCGTAGTAAAACCTGCAATCAAACAAGAAGAAAATATTCATGTTTATGCAATGCCAAATTTAAAAAAAAATTAAATAAAATAATCTGAACGCCTTCAAATTTTATATTAAGGGGCTTTTTTTCATTTATACATACATACTGTTTCCGGGAACACTTGTGCTAAATTCCCTTTGGGTTAAAAGTACACTCACTTCCAAAAGTTAAGCACGAAGATGTAAAATGCAAAACAAATCAACAAATACTGCTTTTATTGACACAAAATTCGGCAGGAAAGAGGCATATATATTTATGCATAAAACAAAATCTATAATTATATACGGAAATAAAAACAATATTAATTTTTTGTAAGTTATCAGATAATGACACACTGGAGACTTAAACAGAATTATGTATAAAGTGAAAATAAACAGCATAAAATAAAAAAAGGGACATTAATAGGATATGTGATCCCCCTCATCTCTATACAAAGTTTACACCTTGTGACCATGCTTTCAATTAGGTGGTCAACCACGGCAGAATTAAGCAATCGCCGTTCTTCTTGTAGAGTAGCTTCCAGCTCAATAAGAGTGGCTGGAGGTGGGAAACGTTAAAATACAGCATGGTCGTGAGCATTCCAAAGATTTTCAGTGGGATTAAGGTCGGGCGAATATGCTGACCACGCCATACGCGCAATCCCTTCACTCTCCAGGCAGTCATCGACGATGTCAGCTCTATGGGAACATGCGTTATCGTCCAGTAAAACAAAAGTAGCCCCAACTACTGCAGCGTACTATCTCACAATGGGTTCTAGGACTTCATCTCGATACCGGACAGCCGTTAAAGAACGCCGTTTAAAGATGTGCAGGTCGGTGCGGTATCCTAATGAAATCCCTGCCCACACTATAATGCTTCCGCCTCGGAATGCGTGATGTTCGGTGATGTTTTGGGACTGATTGCGTATTCGTTGTTCACGCCATATCATTATACGCTTGTCATCTGGCTCCAGAGCAAATCTTGACTCATCAGTAAACATGACATTGCCCCAGTCAGATACATTCCAATTGACATGTTCCCAGCACCACTGTAATCGTGCCCCTCTTGATTGGACGGATAGAGAAACACAAACTCGAGGTACCCGGGCTTACAATCCACTCATATGTGATCTTCGGCGTACAATAGCTGCAGATATCGTCTTACCAATGGATGCTGTAACCATAGATGTCACACGTGTGGATGTCGATCTGCGATTCCGTTTGGCTGCAATAGCAAAATATCGATCTTCCGCGGAGGTTGTAACCCTTGGGCGACAGGCTATGGGCCTTCGGATAACTGTGTCTGTGGTTTGGAATTTTTTCCATAAATGTGAAATTACAGAATGATGAACGCCGAAGAAGACAGCAACATCTGTGATCGACTGTCCTGCTTCAATGCGCCCCACAGCACGCCACCGCTCAGAATCTTCCATTCGTCTTCTGGAAGTCATAGAAATAAGTACGTCTTAAAAACAAATTGTACGAAAGTTTTAAACACCTACAGCACTTACAATCAACTTTTGTAACCCTTCATAAAGCTGGCTTCTTATAAGACTGCCTTTCTTGCATATTTCTTGACATGAAAGCGCGATTGGCTGTTACCTAACATATTTGCATACTTCCATCTATCTCTGCAGCGAACTGCATCCTCTTCAATTCTGATTGGCTTCAGGAAATCAGCACTTTTCTGTCCGTGCTTAATTTTGGGAAGTGAGTGTATTTAAAAAGAGCGTTCTGCGAATTAGAATTTCCGATAGACAGTCCCCTGCGGTGGAGATAAACATATTTTATTCCACAAAGTGAGATGCCACTGCTAGCTTTGAAATCATTCAGCCTTTTAATCAAAATTCTTTTAAAAAATAAGAAATGGATAATAAATAATTTCGCAATTCAAGATCCGGGCTTCTAGGTGCCCATATTCGGGTGGAAGACTACGTTATTCGAAATTTGATGTCTAGGTACCGTTATTTTTTCACAGCGCAAGAAAGAATCATACATTAAAGCAGATTCTTCATTACTTAATTTCTTTAAATATAATACTGGGCGACATTATTTGGTGACAACAATTTAAAGCGTGATACAGGCGTTTATAGCGAATCGATGCAAAATGCCGTTTCGAGACGAATAGCCTTCCTGAGGTAACGCCTATTTGGACTAGAAACATTTCAACTGATACCGAAATTTAACTTTTAATGCGATATCCTGGTTCCTGTACTTATGTTTAGAGGAAGTTTTATACTTGTTATGAAACTATAAAATTATAAAAAGGTAGACTCCCGCAAAACAGAAATTGTCGGGGTATTTAATTTCGAAATTTGCAAGTTTTTATGTTATTTTCAACTTGCATTGAGGAATCGGTTAATTAAGTTAAATAATTTTTAGATAATAGTTTTAATGGAAGTGCAACAAATAGTCATCTGTTACCAACAGCAAATTTTTTTTTACTTTATTTCTTTCTCTTCACTCTTTCTTCCGACATTTATATATATATATATATATCTGTTAACAAATACAAAATTATTATAATCTGAGAAATAATAGCAATTACTTTTGCTATTAATTTGAAAAGTATAAAATAAGGTTTTAAAGTTATAAAAGAAAAAGATTTAAAATAGCTTAATAAACATTCCTGCAATGCCTGTATTCCATTATATTTTTACCAGTATATTAAAGTTTTATTTTTAATTACAGGTTTAATAGAAAGCAGGCTCAATGTATTTTAAGATATCCGGAACTTTTGCCAAAACACGTCTTCACTGAAATTAATGGTGGAGAAGCACTAGAGTTTGTTGGAAGTCTATTTATGCGGAGAATATTCTATACTTCATTTAAATGATATAAAATCTTTTTGTAAGGAAAATAACACAATTTAAGTGTTAATAATACACACGTATTAAAATATAGGTCGCTGCGCTGTTGTATCATATCTCACGAATGTATATTTAAAAACAAATTCCTTTATTCGAGAAAAAAATGTGATTCTAACATCACGACTTCCTTCTAGGAAATATTAAATTATACGAATTTCTCCTGCATTTCATTTAAATTTAGTATCTCGAATTTCATTAGAGATATATTTCTCATTCCAATAAATTTAGTTCTTACTTGGCGACAAGGCTAAAATACATTAAACCCCAAACTATCTTTATAAAAAATTGAAAATTATAGAAAAATATAAAACAACAAATACAGTTAAAACAAGTTAAAAAAATTTTTTTACAACTAAAATTAGAGTTTCTATGCAAAAGAAAGCAATTCGGACAGCGGGCAAAAGGGCAGATTTTTCGATGCACAAAATTGAAAATTTACTTTTGGTGCCATTCGCGAATGGGACCAAAAGTAGAAGACATTGAAGGTCCAGTAGCTGATTCAATTCTTAATTACTATTCTGCTAAGCTTCAAATCTACAAAATTATGGCAGCTACGATTAAAAAAAATCTATTATGTACACCACATGACTTCCTTCTACGGAATATTAAATCATACGCATTTTCTCCTCCATTTCATTTAAACTTATTGAATTGAATTAAATGTAATTCGTCGATAGCGCTTAAACGACAACAGAATAAATGCACTCTATAAATTATTGCATTCTATGCATGCAATAATTATTTACCAATATGACACTCAAGGAGACGATTTACATAGTGGGTGTATATGGATACTTATATATATTTTATATACTTTTACATTTATACATCTGCAACCGATTGCAACCAAAAAGGAAGGGGCACAGCTACATGTTATAGCAGTCCTATATACAAAATTTCAATGTTCTGAGAGTATTCGTTTTTTAGTTTTGCGAGATACATGTATACGTAAGTATATAGGTACATTCTTTCTTGCGTATATACGTACAGAAGTCAAGGAAAAAATCTCTTCTCAATCCACTTTAAATCAGTTTTATAATTCATTTGGGGAAAACATGTTCTTTATTCTGTTCTTACGTAAAGATGTCAAGCAAAAACATCGTTAAATTGCATTCGATGCTGTCAAAATGGATATTTTCGGTGAAATATGATACCCGGAATTTTTCGTGACAACAATACTTTCTTTTACTTCGTACAAGGAAGTGAACATTACCTTAGCCGCACTTAAACAACTTTATAATTGTTGATCATTCTACAACTATTGCATACAAATTAATTAAAGTCATAAAACCTTTAATCGGAATATAAGAACATAATTCGGTAATTAGTAAAGCAAAAATGTACAATTTACTAACATATAAGAATAAAGAAAACTGAGCAAAGAGAGCTCAGTAACAGAGATAAATATACATATATTTATATACTTCTGGTGTGGCCGAATGCAACCAAAAAAGAGAGTTGCACAACTACATGTTATAGCAGTCCTACGTACGAAATTTAAACATTCTGAGGCTATTCGTGTTTGATTATGTGAGATACAAACATACATACGTACGTATGTACTTACAGACGTCAGAAAAAAATCTCTTCTGAATACGATAAACAGATGTCACGCAAAAACATCATAAAATTGTATTCGATAGCGGTCAAAATGAGTATTTTCTTTGGAATATGATCCCCAAATATTTTCCCGATTACAATACTTCCTTTACTTCGTACAAGGAAGTAAAAATCAAGCCGCGGTTAGTTCACAGTATAGCACATAACAGCTCAGAATTTTACTTCACTTACTACAACCTAGCTACTCTTCCATTCCTTTTTACTTCCTTGTACAAAGTAAAGGAGTATTGTAAAGGCGAAAATTTTTGGGTATTATATTTCAACGAAAATATACTAATTGACAGCTATCGAATGCAATTTAAAGATGTTTTTGCGTGATATGTCTACGTAAAGATAAAATAAAGTATTCTTTTCAGCAAACGAGTTGCAAAAATTAATAAAATAGATTCAGAAGAGTTTTTTTTTTCGTGACTTCTGTATATACGTACATATGTACGTATATATCTCGTATACGTCTAAAACCTGTAACTTCAGAGCTTCGAAATTTTTTATATAGGGCTGCTATATCATGTAGTTGTGCACCTCAATTTTTGGTTGCAATCAGCACACCAAATATGTGTATATATATATATATATATACACATATGCATACACCCCCTCTGTTATTAGGCTTGGTGAGCTGAGGTTTTTAGTTCTTTCTACGAAGTAAAGGAAGTATTGCAATCTCAAAAAATTCCGGGTATCATATTTCAACGAAAATATCCATTTTGACGACTATCGAATTCAAGTGAACGATTCTTTTGAGTGACATGTGTAGGTAACGTCAGAATAAAAGACTCTTTTTTCCCAAACGAATTGTAAAACTGATTTAAAATGCATTCATAAAAGATTTTTTTTCGTGGAGTCTGTACGTAAGTACGTATGTGCGTGCGTATGTATGTGCCTAAGTATATATGTATGTATAAAAAACGATTAAACTCAAAAACGATTAGCCTCAGCACGCTGAAATTTTGTACATAGGACTGCTATAACATGTATATGAGGACTTCCTAGTTTGGTTGCAATCGACCACACCAAAAGTTTATAAATATATATTTATATATCTATCCACTCTGTTACTCGGCCCTTGAGCTCAGTTTCTTTATTATTATATGTTTGTAAATTGTGCATTTTTCGCTTTAAAAATGATTGAATTGCGTTGTTCTTAACTTCTGGTTAAGGTTTTAATGCCTTTAGCTAACCTGGATGCAGTAATTGTAGAGTTATCAACAATATAAAAGTTGTTTAAGTGCGGCTGTACCTAATTTTTGTTTAACATAGCAGCCATATGTGCTTACCTTTGAAATTTTTCAGAATAGTGGGTTTGTTGCCAATCTAGAGAAACAAAGCTTCGAGATAACAAAGATAACGTTATCTTTTAAATTAAATCGTGCTTAATCCATTCTGGCATTATTGTTTAAATTATTAAATTATCCCATATACTGACTCAGCACAGCATCCACAACAAATTAAGTCAGTTTGTGCACCTTCAGTACACTTTTGCCGAGTGAGATTAAAAGTAAACTTTCAGTTCATTTCACCGAAAAATCTGCCTAATTGCTTGTTCTTGCGTAGAAACTGTAATTTTAATTGTAATTTTTTTCTAATTGTTTTAACTGTATTTGGTATTTAAGTTTTTCTATATCTTTCAATTTTTAATACAGATATTTTGAGTTTTTATGCATTTTGCTTTGTCGCGGAGTGAGAACTGATTTAATTCTAGGAGAAATATATCTCTAATGAAGTTCCAGGTAATAACTTTAAATGAAAGGCAGTAAGAAATGAGTATAATTTAATATTCCGTACAGAGAAGTCATGTGGTGTATGCATCCAGATTTTTTTGTAACTTTTTGCTGTCTTTTACTGAACCTATCTTTTTAAAGAACCTAGCTTCATCAGCGAAAAGCATAAGAAGGTGTTGATTCACAGCCTCATCTGAATTGAATACTATACTACGAAAGAAATTTTGAAGAGAATTAAACAAATGGTGTTATGTAATATTGTTTCTTAATTTTGATTGTCTGTAATTTACTGTTTCTTAATTTTGATTTTCAGTAATTGAATTTTGTTAATTTCATTTTATTTGCTTAGTTTAAAGTAGTTGTTGAAAGTTATTTTTTAGGCTGTAATTGTTAACTTTAAATTTAAGTTAGTAATGTTAATCTTTGTATCCTTTAAAGATGACGTTTTGTTTCTACTTTTAACTTTTTCCTTGAAAAGTTAAATTTTAATTTATTTGGTTTTGTTTAATGCTTTGTTTGAGGTTGTTTTGATTTGACTCTTAAGGTTATTTAACTTACAAATTTTAAAATTTTCTGTTTGTTACACTAGTTTGGTGTGTAAATTTAATTAGTTTTTTTTTGTCTGTTTATGTTTACCTCTCTTTCTGGTAAAGTTATGGATCCATATTTTCTGACTCAGCTGGTAATTTCGAGTGATGTAATGAAGAAACTAAATTTTTGGAAATGATTACTTTTCTGAATAACTGTGTAGCTATAGTATTCAGTTATAATGAAAACATTTGTATTTGATTAAATTGAAATTTCAAGCACTAGAATTAAAATTCAGTACATATATTAATTAACTGTGATGAAAGAGCAGTGTAAGAGAATTAATTTCTGTACTGATTGTTAGCTATTACTGTAGAAAACCGTATTTTCTTGTAAAACCTGTACTATGGTTAATTTTTTCATCAAGCTGATGTAAGGTAAAACATTCCTGTTCTCAGGATTTGGTAAAAACTATTTTCGTATCTCTGGTAAATAACGTCCCTTCACTTGAAAGTGAGCTTGTCGTATTCAATCGTTTGGCCACATGTGCGTATTTGCATATTCTGCACCGTTTTGTAGCTGGGTGTTTTGCATGTAAATGTATATTAGGTGCTCTTGCGAGGGTTTGAAATTCGTGTAATAATTTTGCATCCTTGGAGAGGCTAGGTGGTGGTATTTTGTTTACTTCGCCTTTTGGCTAAGGGATGGTTGGCCTCTCAGAGTAGACTTGAAGTGTTTCATTGAAAATTGGGAGAAGTTAGCCAACTTTTGGAAGACGGAGATAACCACTTCTCCAGAGAAACACACACTCGCCGCTCAGAAGGTTGTTGGAACTGGGCAATTGCTCCTTCCTCATTCTTCGTCAAGTTCAAGGTCCCGCCAAGTGAATAAAAACGTCTGCGCGGGGTTTTCGAGAGCAGCTGGAGTTTAAAAGCTGATACAGAGACAGAGAAACCGAAGTTTGGACAGGGAGACCAGGTGATCAGCTGTCGTGTTCCATGGGAGCCAAGCCCGAGTGAGAAGAATACTTGTTTGGGCGATATGGCAAGAGATAGATAATGGCAGCGGTGATATGGCAAGAGATAGATAATGGCAGCAAAGTAGATAATGGCAGCGGTGACATCCCTTCTAGATGATCCGAGGTCCGGCCGAGAAAGACCATCAAATGGAAAAGTAAATCTTCACGACTAATCTAATGCTTAACCTGTATTTCTTCCAGATTTTTTTGTCTGGCCACTGTACCTTCATCTACACCAGTGGAAATTACGCAGACGGCATCTCTCACTCCTTGCACCTTCGCCAGCGGTGTTAACCTGTTGTTAGCTGCTATTTCTCCATTTCTTTAAGAAATTTTGCTAATTTGTCGTTCTATAACGGGAATAATAATTGCCAAAATATTGGAACTGCTCTGTGGAAAAAAGGATTCTAATAATTAAATTAGTCTAGTGATGAAACTGTGTATAAAACAATGTAAAATTGTTATACTTAAATATAATATTGTTCAGGCTTAAAGGTCTTGTTACTTGCCTTATTTTTGTAAGAGTAATTGATGTGAATAATAATACTCTTTTTTAAACAGGTCAATGCTATGAAAATGTCCCCGGTGTTGACCGGTATGTTTTATATTTTTAATTAGACAAATTTTAGTTTTAACCATTACAGCTTATACAATGTTAATATATGAAAGTTCAAGGTAAATGTGGTGGGCCCACTGATTCGTGAATTATAAATGAAATAACCAGGTATGTAAGTTTTCTGTACAGTTTCATCAGTTCTAAAGTATACTCTTGTAGCCATATGTGTAAGGTTTTAGTTTAAAATAACAAAGTTTTATTTTAATTTGCCTTTTTCTATCTGTTCTCATTTCAGCTTCCCGTTAGAATAAGCGCGCGTTTCAGTTTTATGCTAATTTGAAGTAGAGCCAAGTTTATATTTAAACGAGAGGTAGGAACCTCTCAGTGTGAGAGAGCTTTTAGTCTCAGATCACTGTTACTTTGTTCGACGTTCGTCTGACCAGTTAGTATTTAAATTCTAAGCCGTAGCGCTGTTACGCTATTACTTATTGAAGTAATTCTAAGTGCGTTAGTATTAGTTAAATTTTGCTACGCACCATTTAGCATAGAGGCCAACCTCGCGTTCATAGCTCTGTGAGCAACGACGACTTAATTTCTAGTTAGTTTTAGTTTAAATTATTTACTTGTTCAGTTTAGACCCAAGTGCGGTCATTATTTTCTGTATCCCTCCCGAGTTGGGAAGTGGCTGTATATAATTGTGGTTTAATAAAAGAGGATTTTAAATCCTTTCTCAAGTGCAGTTCTTCTACCACTTAACCACAGTTTTCTACCACAGAACACAGCTGCATTCAGCTCCCTGTTCAAGATCAGGACTTAGGAGTTCACGACGATGTTTGCCAAGAATATGCACCGAACACACAGTCCTGACATATGTCTTATTCAATCCTGAAATATAAAATAATGAATGATCTTTTAATAAACGTTAGATATTTAACTTTACTTGATTTGCTTGTTTTATTTACTGCTAATACTCTTCACTAAAATTAACTTAAACTGGGTTATTTAGTATTTTCACAACGCTAATGTATCTTTTCTATTTCATGTTATATAATGTTACAGCAATATTAGTAATAATATATATGTACCGTCTTACAGCTTGTTCAGCTGTATTATGGCTAGATATTGTTCATATTTTTATATACCAAAGTTCTGATCAATGAGTAGATTATTATATTTATTTATGGCCCAAGTAATATTCATAAATAACATTGTATTCAACAATGGAAATCTGGCGGCACAATATTAGGCGAGTATCATATGTATAGCAACACTTTTTATCCGATATCCTATTTTTTTTGTCAGGTGATCAAACTTACAAGTGATTTTGTTTCCCAGTTCCTACCAAAAGAAGCCAACAAATCGGTTTGAAAGTATGCTGTCGCCAAATGGACAGTTTCAACAATTCCATCCTCTAAAAAACCCTCAGAGTTCGGAAATCCTTTAGGAACTGCATTCCATCCCTGTACCGTGAAACAGCTCACAAGTTTGACCACCTGAAACAATTACTGGTATATGGATGAAAAGTGCTGCCACGCGTATTATATTCACCTAATTCTGTGTCCTCCAATTCTCGCTATCTTGAAACTTTCTTTCATGATATAGCATTCAGTTCTAGTGAGGCCCCAATAAGCACATTGCTCGGCTTTTAGCTAATAAAAGTAAGTTCTTTTATGAATGAGGAATTACGAAGCTCACTGAAACAAAGTATTGAAAAATATACTATTGATTACTCATTGCTCTTTACATAAATAAAGGATCTTTGAAGAACATAGAAAAATACATCATGACTTTTCAGACAGCCCGCTAGTTGCAAAGCAAATCATTTTTGTCCACAAGATTACTTTTAATAAACAAATTAAAAAATAATTACATAGTAATATTTTATCGTGTTCTATAAGGCAGTAAAATAATGCACCTGATTGCAATTTTTATATTTTTGTTGCAAAAGGAAGTTTCTCACACAGCTTTCTCATTCCATGGCATTCAATATGATTCTAGAAACCTTCGCAGGTGATTGAAAATATCCTCGAAAAATATTAGATGATTTTCGAGGAATATTCCTAGAATGCTCCAAAATATTCCAATAGGTATTCTTCGATTATCGATACCCCCACGAAGAGTTGTCAAATCTTTTGGCAACTTTCTGAATTAGAGAAAATTACACTATCCTTACTGCTCAAAAGCATTTTTCTGTTCGTGAATAATTAACAAAAAATCTTTTTATAAGAAACACTCTAACACATATGTAGTACACACAAGCATTCTGTAGACACGGGCTGTTGTATATACGAAAATACGGTTTTCTACTGAATGTTGAAATCCAGGTGTAGATAGTTAGAAGTATTAAATATTCTTTTAATCCATTGGGTGCAAGATGCCTGGTCTGAAGCATATAAAATCCATTTCATTGAAGTAATCTTCTACATGGTAAAAACAAAACTGTCATATATTCTTAAAAGTGCACCAAGAGTGAAAAAGTTCGGATGATAAGATTTCCTGTATCACAACAAATGTTAGACATAAACACAAATTTTCTTTTTCCAAAACAATCCTTTAACATATAAGGAATAGCCCTTGTATATTTCTGGCATATGAAAACTGGCATATTCCATGTATATTCTGGTATATGATTGGAAGATTATGGAATTTCTTTAAAATATTCTCATATTGCCCTTAGAATATCTTAAGTCTATGCTTGTACTGCATTAAGTCTAAATTTCGAAGGGTCTACATGAAATTAGTGAACACACAGGCAAGAATTGTCTCTAAGGAGTGTAAAAGAATAAAGCCAAAAAAGGAAAACTATCCGAATTCCT
>KK114141.1:4917-35860 GCA_000611955.2 Stegodyphus mimosarum | reverse complement strand
AAGAACGATAAATAATTTGACTGCGGGCAAGAAAATCGTCTTAAAATATTCCCCACATGAATGTCCTGAAGACATCTATCTACATTGAGACCGCCAACCGGACAGAAGATATTGTCAATATTCTCTCAGTAGAAGGACAGATATACACATCGTAAAACCAGTTTCTAACAAGGGGAAAATTTGAGAAGAAAATAATTTTTGTAAATACAAATCCATAAGGAAGAATCCATCGCATTTTCTATATAATCTCTCAAATTTTCTTCTGAGAGATTGAACGCGGGATGGCCAGGCGTTTTAAAAACATTATTTTGGAACGGTGAACGCTTTCATCAAGAACTGGAACTTCTATCAACCGTACCTCAGCGAAATGTAGCTTCATCCAGTAAAGTTCATCATTCAGTTAATCTATGAAATAAGATATGATTTCATGAAATTCTTATTCATTATTGCACCTCAAAAATATCTTATCTCATGTAAATGAGTCTTAAATAAGTCACGTTTCATATACACGTACATTTCCATTTTACTATAACTACATTTCAGTTAACGGAAAACAAATTAATTTTTCTTGACTCGAATCATCAAACTTCCTGCGTATGTTTATCAGATTAACGTCGTAGACATCATGTTTTCTTCTCCACTAAATCAATTACGCGGCACTCTTTAATGTCGTACCAATGAAACTAAAGGTGTGATAAATGATGTACACTGCGAATAAAATTGGGGCCATGGCACATTTTTTTCAGTTTGTGGAATGAATAATACACTTGGCGAACTTCTCAATTTATAGCAGCCTATTTTGCTTTCCTTTTTTTTTCACTGTAGACGAGCGGAAAAAAAAAGGTCATCCTTCATAATTCGGCGAAAAAAGGGCAATTTTATTTCGAATGAACCTAAATTTCGAAATGTGAAGGAAAGAATCAAGTAAGTTTAGTAAAAAAACTATTAGCAAATATATACCAAATCCAATTAACATTGAGGAGCTAAAATTTTGAAAGCTAATTTTTTAAAAACTATTCGTGCGATTTTTACACAACTTGGCATTTTGATATAATTTGAGTCGTAGAATCAAAATATTGAAAAAAATTGTCATATCATTTCGGAAAAAGGTCCGATTTTGTGTCACAATATCTATATTAGAATAATGCTATGTATACGTCTAATACATATCCTAAGTCGCCCTTTCGAAACATGCAAAACGCAAGTTGAATTTCATCACTCGGCCTAGTAGAACGGGAGATATAGAACTGTCTTTTTATCAAGCAGTACATATGTGATATTTAATATTGAACTTTCTAGTAACAGGAATTTTACATCTGCGATAAATTTCATGTGTCATATTTTATTGGAAACCACTGCTTTGAAGTTAGAAGGGTCGTTGGGAGAGCTTGCCCAAATTTTAAAGCACTTACATTACAGTACGCCTCCTGAGTATTCATTTATCGTAAGACCTTGCCATTACACGAGACATAACGTATTTCATTTGTCTTCAATAAAGCCTGGTAAAGATATTTTTCCTAATCCATTAAGACACTTTTAAACTAACTAAGACATTTTTCCATTTTTCTTAATATTACGTTACTTAAACAGATAATCATTTAAAGATAGTAACTGAGTCACAGGAATTTTTTTCGGTTTATGTTTGGAA
The DNA here is from genome assembly GCA_000611955.2 of Stegodyphus mimosarum. NCBI lineage: Eukaryota > Metazoa > Arthropoda > Arachnida > Araneae > Eresidae > Stegodyphus > Stegodyphus mimosarum. The sequence continues at coordinate 34,212 of KK114141.1, read as the reverse complement.
CATTTTCCAAGCAGCAAAAATCAGCATATGATGACGCGTCTTTCAGTATTTCACCTTGCCTTCAACTTTGTAAGGGCTTAAAAGAAACCTTAAAATTTTAATTAAAATTATTGCTACAAAACTGATCTTCTACTCTCATATAAGAATCAAATTATGCGAAACTAAAAGATCAATTTTGAAATAATAATACTAGTCAAAATTTATATATTGTTATATGTATAAAAATATGTTTGGTGTATGTACAAAACTGTTATATGTACCTTTAGTATTTGTTTTTGTATTGGGTCAAGTACTTCTGTCTTCATCTTAACGTACATTTGAAACAAAATATCATACGTATAAATTATAATAGTAATAAAATTACATTATTACTAACCATTATAGCTATTTCATCACATTCAGGAACATATAATGAATCAGATTTAATAACTATATAGGCAGTAAATTTTACATTAGCCTTTTAGATATTCATTCCTTGAAATAAACAATCTGTCCTGAACAATTACGGGTAATTTGTTTGGTAGTTAAGCTACTTGTTGAAATTTTAAAATGATATGAGACTGCCGGTCATCCAAAGCGCAGCACGAACAAGGGTAAGAGATATCAAAGTTAAATTTGTTTCAAAAGTTATACATAGTTTCAATGTTAATTGATTTCAAATGCAGCTTTTTTGGAGGTGAGGAAGACGAGGAAATCGGTAATGGATGTTGCCCTCACTTTTGTCAATAACAGCTGCTACACGCCATTTCATTTAGTGAAAGAGACTTTGTGCTGCTGGGGAACAGCAGCCTATGCTGCCTCCACATGTAGCCAGAGTTCATCTGGTGTACCCACGAGTGCGGCATGCCTGCCTAGGCTTTCTTCGACCATTGACCAAACGTTTTCGATGGACGACAGATCTAGAGAACGAGCAGGCCATGGTACCAATACAATGTATGGGTAAGAAGGAAGCTTGATTATTGCGTGCAACGTATGTTCGCGTATTGTCTGTTGAAATGCGACCACAGGCAAGCCCTGAAGGTAAGGAAGGAGAAAAATGTGCAAAACTTTAAAGAATTGCATTTTTGGTAAGTGTAGCTATAATGCGTAGATGGGCGGAAGTGGAATTCAATACCCCCCCTATATCACAGTTGTTGTTGTGTTGTTGAGTTAGAGATTATATCCGTTATGATATGGTTCCCGATGGGACAGTGTGCTTCATCACTGTCATTCGCACAATATGTCGTTCATCCCGTGGAGTGGTGAGACAATGCAGTTGCAATTGCTTTTGTCCTTCGGTCGTTCCCGCCTGCGTTCACTCATTCCATAATCGTATGATTGTTGCTTGGGTGCGTCCAAGAATGACGGATTTCCCGGAAGGATAATCCAAACTCTCGGTATGCAACGATTCTGCCTCAGTTGAACTGAGAAACGTGCTCGAATATTGGTCATATTTATCTAGGAAGCATATTGAAGCTGTACACACAAAAATCTCACAAGAGAATTCCCGTTATTCAAAACGGCAATCTTTCCCACCTTTGTGTACTGGTTGTAGAAGCGCTGCAGTCGCCCATCGAAATAAAATATTGAAAAAATGCATGTCATTTCAGAAAAAGTCCAATTCTGGGTAAAAATGCCTATATTAGAACAATTATATATATAAATCTAATGCATATCCTAAGTCGCGCTTTCGAGATACGAAAAACGCAAGTTGAATTTTGTCAATCGGCTCAGTAGAACATGTAATATAGAATTGTCTCCCCCCTTTTTTTCTCAGTGTACATTTGTCGAAATTAAACTCTAATATTTTTTTTCCTTATTGCAGCTGTAATACATTTAACTTTTTCTTTTAAGTTAACGTTTTCTTTCTTTTTTACTAATACATTTAACTATCTGATATTTTTATTGCACCTATAATTCATTTAACTTTATATTTGCAGATGAAATGCATTTAACTTTTTCTGTTATCAATAAATACATTTTTGGTTATTTCACAGCTTGGCAAAAATGAAATCAAATAACATTATTTTCGTATAAAAATAACAAGAAAGGAAAATGCAATTAGGATTACATATTATTACATGTCAGAAGCTGCAGGTAAGGATTGCATATTACTATTTAAATATCTGTGCATCAAATCATAAATATTATTTATGCAAAAAACTGAAAGTGAGGATAGCAAATTAAAAATAGCAATGCCCAGTTTTCCATCTTCAACAGAAACGAATGAAATCACGAATGAATTGATACAGCTCAGTTTTTCAATCCCCGATTTACAGCATGAACTCATATGCAAAACCTAAAATGCAAAGTTAAAGCATACAGACGCAGAGGAGGGCCACTGCACTGTTTCAAGTGTCAAGGATTTTACCATTTTAAATGTGAAATTTCTCTTATCAATGTATCAAACCGAATGGCATCCATCTAGCATGTACCAATAGCTCGCAAAAGCACACTGCAAAGTTGCCCGAGTGTATAAAACTTCCCATCAAAGAAAAGATCCAGTAAACATTTACAAAGAATGAATAGTCATCAACAAGTCTTGCGCTGCAGCTCTAGCTCCTGCAATCCTCAGTAAACCCGCTCATGAAAGTTTAAATCCAAGCAAGTCTTTTATGATCTGCAAACTGTGGTTTCACTTTAAAAAGTGTCAGGAGTCTCAGAACTTGTTAATATCGTCATGAACATGCAGGGCGAGGAAACACCTGAAACAGTCTGCTAACCTTCTCAGCTGATTCTTTGGATACGTTCATAGAATTCATTGCCGTCATGACAATTTAGAACCAATGACAAACGATCACCAAGCTTCCTTTCTTATCAACTTCCTGTTTTTGCAGATAAACTAACTCACGTCATGCGCCGTCGAGCAACAATAACAACAATTCTGTAAAATCACGCTACGCGCAATAGAACAGCAATAACTTATTTTATTCGTATGTTCGTAAGTTCTCCATTAAATTTATTTGCCTGGTTTAAAAAATAAGTAATACAATACTTTTTTGCAGCCATTTTTGCGTATTACTGTGCATTTGAAAAGCCGTTTATATGGATATTTACATGTTACTAATTTCTTGCGTCACATCAAAGTCTCCAAAACTTGCAGTAAAACTGAAAAAGCAATGAACAACTAACTACCTTTCCATTTTTGCTTGTTAATCTCATAGCATGCCACCAAAACGCTACTTATATTTGCTTAAACGTACGCACCATTTATGAGCACTGACAGTAGATCAGAGTTTTTGTTTTTGATTTATGAAACTGGAACAAGTTTTTTTTCGTTTTTGTTTTATAAAACTGAAATATTAATTCATTTAGAGCTATAATTAAAGTAGAAATTCTTGTATAAATTTTTTTATATTACAGTACACCAGACGAATACTGTAAAATAGCTACTTTGTTACAGAAAAAGCCTTATCGTAAGCAAAATTTCATTATATTAATTTCTACACGATTTTAAAACATCACTTTCAGTGTTCTTAGAAAATGTTTAAGATAGACAAAGATTATAATAGTCAACACACAGATTGTACAGATAAATTACGACAAATTTATGAACATATTCATGGCACTGATTTTAAAACTGCCATTTATTCTGTTCTATAACAGTGTTTGATACTAAATAGTCTCTTTACATTGGGATTGAAATTATATAAAAATGTAATTAGCTACTTATTAATAGTTAATGTGATATTACAACTGCTAAAAAATAAAATTAAATTAATAAATAAATTAAAATCTCCACATACTTAATCATTTGCAGGAAAATTGAAAATCGATGGAGAGCGGAGGAGCCCATGAAAAATAATAAATAAATAGCCAGACATCAGGCTTTTGCCTTTCCATTTTGTTGACCAAGGAGAAATCTTGTTAGTTTAAGCTCCACAAATATCACTTATTATTCTTTTTTAGGATTAAATTAATTGTCTCATAGTATTCTTTCATAAAGTGGCCAATTAAATTAACTTAATTTGTTACCGTTGTGTTAATAAAACACATTTTAAACTCCAGTAATATTACGCTGCTTAAAGCAAACACTCGGTTAACATGAGCAAAATGTCCATCTCCACGACGATGTATATGGTCTTATAGGAAGTTTTACTGGTTAGCGCGAATTTGGAACTCTTTTTTCAGTTCGTTCCGTCATTAGATTTTGTCTCTTAACATGAATTTTCATAGTTTTTAATATTTTCCCCTGTTGTTTCTCTGCTAGGTTGCTTTCAGAAATGTTCTATTCCGTTTAACTGAAAATTATAAGGTTTATCCTAACTTATTAACAGTTATCTTTAGTTTAAGCTACTTTGCTGTCCCTCCTAATTTCAGCTTACAATTTCCTACCAGGATGTATTTTTAGAATCGCGTTTAATGCACATGTGTAAAGGAAATATTTAAGTCAAAGTTCTGCTGACTTCGAGAGAGATCCTTAGTGTTCCTGAGTAGCGTTTGTTTACGTTTGCCTTTTGGCTACGTCTCTCTCTAAGCTTTTACTACGCTCGGCCGTATTACAGGCCCTTGATAGCTTCGTTAGCTTATTCGATATTTAGGGGCCAACTACTTCGACTTTTGATAGCTTCGGCTATATCGTTTTAGTTAAGCATTAGTTAAGCCTTCTTACTAGTTCTTATTATTTTGAGTTTATGTCAAGTGGAAGCTTTGCTGTACGCCCTGAGAAAGGGGCCGACTGTTTAACTTTTATTTTGAGAAATAAAGGGTAATTAACCCTTCTTGAAATTACGTCTCTGCTCCTGAACTAGCGATTATTCGCTTAGCTGTTCACGAGGTTCCTACACATTTACCTGTTAGATAAAAGGGCGGAACCCCACACAAAAGGGCGGAACTCCCCAAACACACACTGGGCCCATAACATACATGGCCTCTTATGTACAGTACATGTTGTTGCTTATGCTCACTTGTCTGACGTAATCAGGCCACGAAAATCCTCTGGTAAGGAGCGCTAGACTACGTCTGTTGTTGGCAACAGCACCTAATAGGTGACAATGCGATTTGGATCAGTTCTGCCTCCAATTCTGATGGAAAGCGTCCCGTGGGGGTACAGGCACGACGGTTTCCCAACCCTCTCCCCTTCCACGAAACCACACGAGAGGAATTTCGGATCGTTGCATATTTAAGGTGCCGCACCGACACTATACATTTACAAACATCCATGCCTTCGGGAATTGAACACAAGCAGTCAGCGACGCTAAACATTATACGGCGGCTGAAACATTATACGGTTGGGCGGCATGTACAGAGCGTAACATACATGATCTGAACTTAACCATGATCATAACATCTATGATCTGAACTTCCTCTAAAATGCAACAAGTCGTCTTCAACATTCGGTTCAAGGTATTACTGCAGTTATGAAGAGGCCTTACAGCTAGCGACTTGCGACTGCTGAAATTCGTACTGTTGAAACGGAGACGGAAACACCAGTTTGAAGTGTCCTTGATGCAATGAAAACTGTTGCCACCAGCTGAAAATTTCGTGTCCTCACACCGGGTATAGAACTGTTTTAGCAGAGACTGGAGGCATACAAACGATAATTCTGTTAAATGGTGATAGCGATACCACTTCACCTGAGATTGGAAGAATTTGCAAGATGTTGCGAATCCTGATAATAGTTTTGAGGAGTTTATTACTGCATATGAGGAGCTTGCCGTGTCTGCTCTAGTTGTATCTGATATACAAGTAGTTGTGCTTGAGGTGCAAGAAATGTCATTTAAATGAAAGTGAGATGGACAGTATCATTCAGCCCAGCCGCCAGGAATTGTCATACGCCTTGGAATCTATAGAACGTTTGGCTATCAAATCATGATTACAGCTGGCCGTCAAGTCACCAAACAATTTAATTCCCGTCAAGTCACCAAACAATTTAATTAACAATATACAAGAATTTTTCACCAAAAAATTCTTCGTGAGTGCATATTTTTTAAGTTACAGTGCAGTAATTACTTTAGTGTTTGCTATGACTACGAACATTAATATAGAGTTTCTGTAACTTGTAGTAAAAATATTTATATGTAGTAAAAATACTTATATATTTTAATTTCTTATGTAATCAAAAATGTGTTAATTTCTGTAGATTATGAGAAATATTTATTATAATTATTCTGGTGTACAAGTGATAACCAAAATTTTGAATATTAATTTCATCAGCGATGAACCGCGAATAAGAAGGAAGAAATCCAACTACCCAGTATAGGATTAAGACATGTGATTAAGAGTACATCACGTTGTTTCCGCAATAACCCGAATGATAGGGATAAAATATGTGACCTACAGAGGATAGCAAAATAATGTACTTACCCCAGACGTTGTGATAGTTGAAGAAGAAAATACAAGTTAATCATCTACAATTCACTCTATTTATTTTTCCTATAAAAAATTTTACCGCTGCGCTGACACAAATAAAACAAGAAAATTAAATAATCACATCATAACTATAGTCCTACTATAAATACAGAACGTCCACTCGTTTAACGATACACTACAGAGCACTATTCATTTGCATCGCTTTCTATAAATCACGAGAAACCTGGAATCGAAGATATATGTAAACCAGGAATATACTTGTCTTGAAATTTCTTTTGATTTTGAAGCTTCTACCAGTGAATTAATTTGGAGCAGTGCACCACGTGGCGATAGACAATGGATGAGCCTTATATTGCACAATGAGATCGTTCATGATTCTTGCTTAAAAACATCATTCAATCCAGGATGAATTTTCAGAAACTGCATATAGAATGAATATATTCAATAAAAAAACTACAGTTGGCTTTCTATAAATCAGGAACTATATCATCGAACTTTTCAGGAGAGTTAAACGTGCATCATGAAACGAGGTGGTCGGTGAAGAGACAGGCCGAAGCCCGTCCTTCACCCTTGAACTCCCAGCAGCGAAGAGGGCAGAAACCGGTCCAACAACTGCCACCAAGGGCTTGGACGAAACGATGACGATTCTTGAAGCGATAGTTTGATGATAGATGCCGGCTTGCTAGCACATAACTATATGCTGTAAATGATTAATTTGTAAAAACATTATTCCAGAAAAAATATTTCAGTCCCCAGTTACGAGTAATACAAAAACTTTTAACATGAAATCTTGATTTCTGGGTCCCTTGAGATTGTGTTAACAGGCGTTTAGACTATTAACATTTTTTAATTTATAGTTTAAACTTATGAAACAAACCATAAGAGACCTCTTGGTCTACCAAAATAGCTACATTTATCTCCGAAACTTGAACATATGCAAATGAATTTGACAACAGCTTTTAAATCAGCATCCAAAATAATACATCAAAAAATAGGTTTGCTTTTCGAACGCTAGAAGTGTTTTTGGCTGATGTGAAAAATAAATATTAGTGTAGATTATATAAATTACAAATACCGTTCGTATAATGTAGGAATTTGATGCTAGACATTTATCTCTTTATCGAAATTAATTTCTTCGAGATTCGGAAAATACAAATTGTGAATTTATGTTACAAAAACGCTCATTTAAATAAAATATAACCTTTAGTTTTGAAGTCAAGAAGTGTAAATTACAAATGAAAAAAATTTATAAAATGGTAAAATATAAAGAATGTTATTAACATTTCTTTCTCCATTATGGGTGCAAAAACTAAATTTATTCTTCATAATTACTGTCTTCCAAAATAATATTTAGCTGATATATTTCCTTTCGCCAGTGGCAAGATGGAGTTTCTGGTTAAAATCTCTCGGGTAATTGAGATTATTCTGCTGTAAACATTTCAGATATTCTGTTTTAGGCTTTAGGAATAATGAATCTACGTAATAAGATTCGGTACTAAAAATAATAAATGTCTACATTAAGATACTGCTGACTGCGTTTTGATTTTGTTGCTCTAAGTTAGAAAATGTTCAATTATTTTTTTGAAATTTTCTGTAACGTGCTCCGAGGGAGGCATTATACTTAAAAATTTTTCTCAACTTTCTGGTCAAGACGAATTCTTTACAAATTTCTAAAGCAAGTAAAACTAGTAAAATATATTTCACAGAATATATTTCACTGTTCTAAAAAGATTTCTACATTTTATGAATCTCATTCTATCGAAATGGCGCTGAATATACAGTGTGTTTCAGTTGGATTACCGGCGTATATCAATTGAAACATTAAAAACCTTTTGATTTAAATGTCTAAGACAGTTTTCATAAATTTTGAAATAAATGAAGGCATTTTTTAGATATTTTTTCAAAACATTTTTAATAATTCAAAAATGTTTTGAAATATATCGAAAGGAATTAAAGAAACCATGTCAATATGTAAAATATAGACTATTACAATTTTTTATTAATTCAGAATTCGTCATAATAATATACAGATCAGTTTGCTGAACATTGTAGCTGATTTTTAAATGAACATTTTTGGAGGCTGTAAGTACATGAGTTTGAGAATAAATTACTGAGAATTTAGAATTACCTTGCGCTGAATCATATTTATCATGTCATAAAAATCACAGTTTCTGTATTTTAGGAATCAAATCAAACAATAATTACTAATTAAATTATTATCTTTAAACAGTTACATATATCACGCTGTAAGTACGAAACCTACAGGGAAATCATTAAATACGTTAACAGCATTTTTAAGGTAAATACATTTCTTTTAAAAAAAAATTTGCAAAAGGTTTTTCCTTTTTTTTAATTACAAGTTTTCTAAATCCCCTTTATTTCTTTCGTAGTCCTTATTTTAGTTATTTTATGTTTCGGTATTTCCCAAACCACGTACTATGGAAGCTTTTCTAAGCAAACTATGGGAAATTAAAACAAATACTTTTCCAGAAATTCGTAGAGAATATGCAAATTTCAAAACATACCGGTGATATAGAACTGTTGATAATGATTTATATCCTAAAGCTAAAAAAAATTTAATAATATCTTACAAATCATAATAGGAATTTATTACATATTAATATGAAAACATTCTTTAAAATAAGTAATAATAAAAAGATGCGAAAATATACAAATATTTAAAATTGTAATCAAGAAATCTCAGTGTATCACATTTAATTAGTATCTTTTTGTAGTACTTTATTGCTGCACAGAACATTCGTATCACGGTTGAACTTTTACGCAACCAAATCTATTCTAACATCATATAATTCGGGAGATAGAATGAATTCTTAATGAATATTCAGATTCACATATAAAGCTAATAAATAGATTTAATTAAACTTCTAAGAAAATGTAAAAATACATATGAAAATAAAAACCTTTTAAATTAATTTAGAAATAAGAAGATAACATAATAATACCCCAAGCAATTTAAATTAGATTGAGAGTAACGTATCCAACAACAGAGAGAAAGATACCGCTGGAATCCTTCTCTAATAACTGTGCAAAAAAGTACGATTCATAGTCATATATTTCTCAGTTTGATGTGCTATGGAACCCACATGAAAAATTTCGATAGAAAAATGTGCTAATTCTCTCTCATTATATCAAAAATAATGGCACACCGTTTTTAATGATTTTTTTCTTTCTAATCAAATGATCGTAAAAGCTTAAGTTCCATCCAATATTTCACCTATATTCAATTTTAGTCGGTTAAATGTGGCAAACAATTTATCATAATTGATCAAAAATCAATAATGGGAACAAACGCACAAGCAGACATTCTTCTTTATATATAGAGAGAGAGATTTTGTAAAACTTGCAAATTTTTATTAACAAACTTTACGTTTTGAAAAGCGAGCGTTAGCAACACTTTTCGAAATAAACATTTTTATGTTCAACGCGCCAGACTGTTGCCACTCGGAAAAATGAGTGCTAAAATTAACGCTTTCAGAGTTTTTAATTAATATTTCGGCTGATTAAGGTGTCGCACGAAGATGAGACTAGTCGAAATGGCTTCCAGCGAATTTTTGGAATCGGGAATAATGGATTTAAATTTTGGCAATGCTATTTTTATTTCATTGTAAAACTTGTAAACTTTTGATTTACAACTCTAGGATTTGAAAAGGAGCAGTGGCAGCGTATCTCAAAATAAAGCAGATTTTTATCTCCAGCGCGCGATACTGTTGCCACTCAGAAAAATGAGAGCGAAAATTAGCGTTTTTGGAGTTTTTAATTAATATCTCTGATTTTAGATACTTAATGTTTTTGGAAAAAAGTGGACGCCAACATTTCGCAAGACTCAGAAAAGAGCTATAGAAAGTTTGGTGAGGATAGCTATAGTAGTGACTGACATAATCGCGAGTAAACAAACAAACGGACAGACATTCTTTATATAGGTATATGTATTCTCATTTTGAACACAGAAGTCAGGTAGAATTATTAGAATCAAGACATCTAAAGACACAATAAACACTATCATCATTATTGAAGGAGCCAAACCAACAATACTGTTTTATACATGATATTGAATGACAAATATATTCACCCAATGAAGTATCAGCCAAATGTTAAATCAATAAAGTGTGCAGTTCAAGATCACATTAAAAATTAAATTCATCCATCTAAAAATGGGCGCACATATTCAAAGAGCAGTATTATCAGGTTTTTAAAAGCTTGGAAAACTTCAAATGTAATACGAAACAAGAATTTAAGTATAAAAAAAAGAAAACAAAATTTGAAAGGGTTCAGATTTTAACGTTCTCCAAAAACATTTTTTTAACAAACTCTAGGATTTGAAAGCGAGCAGTGGCAACAACGTCCGAAATAAAGCAGATTTTAATCTCCAGCTAGCAAAACTGTTGCCACTCAGAAAAATGAGAGCGCAAATTATCGGTTTTCCGAGTTTTTAAGTAATATCTCTGATTTTAGCTACATGTTTTTGGAAAAAAGTAGACGTCGACCTCTTCTAGGACCTAGAACAAAATTGCAGAAAGTTTGTTGACGATATCTATAGTAGTGACTGAGTTATTAGAGGACAAGCCAACAGACCTTTTTTTATACATATAGATAGATAGAAAATGTTTTTCCCCCAAAAAATAACATAACTAAAGAATTTCATCAAAATGTATTCTAAATAAAATCCCCCAAAAAATTGTTGTTCTATCAGTTAACGTATTCTTATAGTTAGTGAAATAAATAAAAAAAACTAACAAGAACGTTTATAAATAAATAAATACTACCTCGCCTTGGAAGATAGCCACAATTTTTCAGCTATTTAAAGTGGGCGTATTCTAAGCATTAACTAATTTAAGCATTTTAATGATCTAATAATTTTATATCATCAAACGTATTTTTACTTGCTCAGGTATTTTTAAATGAAAGAATATAAAACAGCGAACTACTATCACTGATGTCTCGTATTTTCTTTGGTGAGCTCATTCATTAATAGAAAGATAGGTGCACATATTTGTTTCATTTCCTGTTTTTCTTTTCCTTTTTTTTCTTTTTGTTTTGTTTCGTTTTTTGCAGGGGAGATTTGGTTATCAACTAAGAAATTGTTAGGGATTTTTTCTGAAGGTCAGGTGTACTTTTATCAGTTTGCTCTTTGATTTTACACTACAGTAGTTCTCTTTTTACTTCCTTGTACGAAGTAAAAAGAAAGTTTTGTATGTGCGTATGTACGTACGTACATATGTATGTATGTATCTAGCATAACTCAAAAACGAGTTGCCTCAGAACGTTGCAATTTCGTGTATAGGACTGCTATAACATTCAGATGTGCACCCCCTATTTTGGTTGCAATCCGCTGCATTAAAATTGTATAAATTTATGTACATATGTATATATTCCACTTTGTTACTCGGCTCAGTGAGCTCAGTTTTTTTATTCTTTTATGTTGGTAAATTGTGCATTTTTCCTTTAAAAATGATTGAATTGTGTTGTACTTATCTTCCGGTTAAGGTTTTTATGCCTTTAGTAAATCCGCATGCAACATTTGTAGAATTATCAACAATTTAAAACTTGTTTAAGTGCGCCTAAATCTAATAATTTTTCTCATGGCGGATATATTTGTTTACATTTGAAATTTAGGAGAATATTGGATTTCTTGCCTATCTAGAGAAAATAAGCTTCCCAACAACAAAGATAAAGCCTTCTTTTATTATTGTAAATTAAATCATGCTTATTCCATTCTGGAATTTATTCGAGGAAATAAGTGTTTAAGATTTACTTCGTAATTTATAATATAGAACTTTTGAGAGTTTATATATTTTTGCCTTGTCGCGAAGTGAGAACTGAATTAATTGAATGAGAAATACTGAATCGCCTGCGAAAAACTGTTTCTTTTTTTGTTTGTTTGTTTGTTTAATTTCTTTTACACACGTTTTAGATTTATTATTGCATTTGAATATAACATGTGGCAACGATTAGTTAATTCTCCGGATCATATACATAATTTTTATGCATTCTGAGTTATAAAATAAATGAGATGTAACGCTGTTAAGTGGACTTAACGCCAGAGTGTCGCTATGGTAAACAAATATACTGAATTTTAAAGAGTTCATTTATTTTATTGTGGTTTATAAGCTATCGACAAGTAGATTTAATTCAACCCAATAAGTTTAAATGAAATGCACGAGAAAATGAGTACAATTTAATATTCCGTACAAGGAAGTCATGTGGTGTACGCATCAGATTCTTTAAACTTGTCTTACTAAAATCATTTTAGTGAAACAGACTTTGCAGAATGTGCTACACAACATTTTTAACAGAGCTTTAAAACATCTAGAAAATTTGTGTATCATCTTTGGCAGGTGCTAAACTACATTGAAATTTAAGCGAAAACAAAGAATCTCCGAAAATGAAAAGCTCACTTCAAAAAGGAGAAAGCGAAGAGAAATCTCTTTACTTAAACTTGTCAGACTATGACGATGCTTTCCATAGGAAAATGGTAACTCTAGTGATAGACACACTGACATGCAATAATTCTTTTAAGATTCACTCACAATGGAAGTTGTCTTCTATCCACTCCTCTACACTTGGCCTGTCAGATAACAATCTGAAGGGCCTGAAGATTTCTATTGGAAATTATGTTTGTGGATTTTCTCTTTGCGATGCATAGAGAATACAGAGAATTCCTAGAACAACAGCGTTACCTTATCCTCTGTCATAGGCATTAGAAGAGACAACTTGCCATTACTTTCAAATGGTATTTAACTATTCATCTGATCTCTGGGAGTATTTCTCTATCACATTAAAGAAAAACAATCTGTATGAGAAGTTTATTATAAATAGCGAAATCAATAAATTTGAATAATACTTTCAGTTCTTTCTTGCTATCATATTAACATTTATGCATTAAGAACAGAAAAGGGGAATGTCAGCAATTAAAATATTTAATATAAATTCGCCATTTTAGTCAACGATAGAAATTTTATTTCTGAACCAAGTAAGATTAATTAGAATGCACAATAATAATAATAATAATAAAGTTTGAAAGGGGCTCATATTTTAACGATCGCCCAAAAGGGTTTGTTAAGGTTTTCCTACTCTCTCGCTGAGATCGCAGTGTCTCAGTCTGCTGTTACATTCGTTTCTGCTAACTCATTTTTTTTAGCTTTATTATTAAGCATAATTTTCGTCTCACCTAACACGATATACAGTTCAACAGCAAAATTACACAAATTTTAAAATCAGCATGTGTTTAGAATTCCCAATGAAGTGTTAAGTGTTGGCATACATATTTTTTTCAGTCTTTTCTCAGTTTGTTATATAGATGTAGAAATTTCTTCGTAAGATGGCTTGCAAAACATTTTTTGTCTTTTTTTTATTAACGTTTTGTGTGTTGTGTTAAATTTATTAATTAAATATCATGTTCTTCTCTCTTACGCCACAGCTGAATAGAAAAATCACAAAATATTTAAAAACAGCATATCTTTAGAATTTCCAATACACAGTCTCGAGCACTGGAGATAATAATGTTTTCTTTCATACAGTGTTGCCATTGCTCGCCTCGAGTTTGTTAATCAATAATTCATTAAAATATTTAAGAATATAAAGACAGAAATAAAATAAATACGCCTGCAGTTTATAAAATGGACTAGAAAATTTACGCTTTTAAATAAATTTTAAGCCCATCAGTGGCCGGGTGGTAATGTCATTGACCACTGGTATTTCGGTCCAAGGTTCGATTCCCGCCAACCGGCTGCTGCATGGGCGTTTTCGTGGTTTTCTCCATATGTAACTTGTATACGAGCCACTTTTCCTTGGAAACTCCTCCAAGAAGGCATCCATTCTTCCGTTCCGTGTAATGCCTGAGGGCGGAGTACGTGAATAACTTTTAAAAATTTCTAAGGAAATGCGGCTTTTTTAACGGAAGCTTGGAAGAGATCTGGCATCACACAGTTTTGTATTTATCATTTAATAATTGAAGAAATTTAGCAATATCCCAGTAACGTTCTTGCCAGTATAAAATAAACTTTATAAATTCAGAGCTTAACATTGAATCAGAGCATAACATTTCTATGGTAATGTTCCGTAGAATGCTCAGGCCTTCAGTATTTACTTAAATTCAGCAAGGAAGCGTGTTTTATACATACAAAGGGATCCATAAGGCATTGAGTACTTTAAAAACCACATTTCTGTGGATTTGTAATTTATCACAACAAAATAAAAAAGAAAACATAAAGGCCTTAGCAAATTTATTAAGTAAGTTTTTAATTAGACATATGTCTGCTAAACTGCAGTACTTCCATAAACAGCACAGAATATCTCATAAATAACGGTAATCTTTTTCAGTCACTAATATTCAGTACTGATTGAGGATAACAAAAGATTTCTTCCTTTTTTCACACCTGCAGCTACATGTTACTCTATTGCTATGTTCCATTCTGCACAGAACGTCCGAAAATGCGGTTGATCTTATTTTGAAATCGCGGCCATCAAGTTTCTCTGTCGTAGACTTTAAAGAACTACCAAAATTTAGGTGGTGATTATAACCCGCGCTAAGAGTACTGCTTTCATTTTTTAGTCCAAAGCAGCGTTTGCTCAGAAGGACTATTTATTTCGCTTTGGCATTTTGCGTCGATTCACAGCTTCCGGATCGCTTTTCAAACTGTTGCCACCACATATTATCACCCAGTGTTACATTTAAAGAAATAAAGTAATGAAGAATCTGCATATATGTATGTATGTTTCTCGCAATGTGATAAAACAACGGTACCTAGAGCCATCCAATTTTGAATAGCGCAATCCTCCTCCGAATATGGGCATCTGGAAGCCCAAATTTGCAATTTGAATTTATTTTATTAACGATTTCATATTTTGTGACACTTAAACGAATTTTGATTAAGAAACTCAATCATTTCAAACCTAACAATGGCAACACTATACGGAAAAACACATTTTTATCTCCAACGTGTATGGAAAATTCTAAAGATATGCTCGTTTTAAAATTATTTTGCGATATTGCTGTTGAATTGAATTTTATGGTTTAAGTGCGACGAAAATGATATTTAATAAGTAAATGTAATACATAAAACGTTTAAAAACGCCTATTTGAACGTAAATTAAAATCTGAAAGCTCTCAGACTTTTTTTTATTTATTTTTTTATCTCTTCAGAACAGAATCTATTACTAATATATTTAGCCGAATAATGTTTTTAAAGTTGCCAATGATGTGGACTTATCTTTGAATACCTATATCTTCAGTTAATTTCACCCCCAAAATAATAGCATTTTCAGGGTTAAAAATTTACGTAATCGTTCAAGTTGAATATGATTGCTTATCATTCTGCTCTCTCCAAGATCGTGTTTACTTAAGGAGCAACGTAGAGCGGGGCTTCGTTCTGCATGAATGCCATAAAATCGAATGATTGCATTTTCAAATTAAGATTAATGATATTTCGTAACAGGCTTAATCAAACGTCGGCATATGATTAGCGAAAGTTCCAAACAGAACCATACAATCATAATTTTAAGTGATTAAATTGCATCATAACTGAAATGTACGTAACTCATATTGTTTAGGAAACCTTAACTTTTATATAGTTCTTCAAAGATTGTTGTTGAAAATTTATGGAAATGAAATATTCTAAATTATTTATTGACTGTAAAAATGCGAATAATAAAAATACAAAAAACGTAAACGTATGACTCCAAGCAATCACTTTTAACGGTTTCGATGCTTTAAAAGTAAATGAGCAAACTGAACTCTTAGGCAATAAACTTCCTTTTTTCAATCACTTCCTAAAAAATCTCCATTTAAGCGATAGATGTATGTAAAATTCATAAATGAACTTATAATTTATGCAGTGTTAAGCGTTAGAGAGATGTTCTAAGCATATCGAAAGAAACTACCAGTATTTCTTTTTTAAGGAGATATTTCGGAATCCAGGGATGTCGTTCCAATAACTAACGAAAAATCAATTAAAATGCATAAATAAGAACAGAAAAACAGTTTAAGTGTTGCATACTAACAAGATATTAAGAAGAGAGTTTTTTCTCCTTGCCTACTAAATTTCTTATTCAAACACAGGATGTAAAGCATCGTAATAGTATTTCATTAATACCAAGCAATACACATTTTCGGTAGTATTATAAATATGCATTTCTTCTTATCTTTACAGTTTTAATAATTCATTCTTTGATTTAAACTACAAAAAAAGATAAATAAATTACCAAAACAAAATACACATTCTGGCTGTAATATATACCGCTAATATAGTAATTAACATATTAGCTATAATACATTAGCTAATACATATATATATAACATAATTTTAGAATTAGAATATAAACATGCCTAGCATTTTCGCGCATTAAGTAGCTGAAAATTTATCAGTAAAGACATATAGTAAGAACTTTAGAACCAATTTTTCACAAAGGCCAAAAATTGAAGTTCATTAATAATAAGTTTTAATTAATCCTATAAATTTAAAAAAGAATTCAAAACATGTTAAAACCAAAACACTTCAAACAAGAAATACCCCAATTCAAGACATCAAGGAAATTTAAAGAAAAAAGAACAAAATAGAAGAGGAATTCAATCAGCCACTACATCAGGAGGAGAAACATTGAAATATTTCTTCCACAAAATTCCTTGCTTTTCTAGGCCCAGAATTAGCAAATGAACCACTTCAATATATTTTAATTGTAATAGTTCACCCGAAAATCCTGGTCCCTCCCCAAAGCAAGGAAGAACCAAAGAAATTTCTAATTTAATTGTTTTATACCTTTAAATAAATAGAACTCTATTCAAAGAATTGAAAACGTAAGTGAAATAATAAAATATTTTAGGGAAAAATTCAAATCAAAATTTTACCTTTAAACAAAAAGAACATTATCCAAAGAAGACAGATTTCAATGTTCCTTCTCCTGATGAAGTGGCATTAAAGTTGATCGAATTCCTCTTCTATTTTGTTCTTTTTTCTTTAAATTTCAATAATGTTTTGAATTCCGGTATCTCTTGTTTGAAGCGTTTTGGTTTTTACATTTTTTAAATTACTTTTTGCATTTATAGAAATATTTGAAATTTCTTACATATGAATTTCAATTTTTAGTCTTTGTGAAAAATTGGTTCTAAACTTCTTACTTATGAATTTCAGTTTTTGGTCTTTGTGGAAAAATAAAAGGAAACTTTCGGGAAAAATCTGATGCTCAAATGGGTAAATGCTATCATAAAATTTAAAAGAGACCCAAAATATTATTAAGGAATATTTACAGAGTTTTATAAAAAGTTTTGTTTGTGTGCATCAAAATTTTTTAACATTAATTTTAGGTTAAGGTAACCTCTAATTTTATTTAGTACACTAGAGATGTATAACGTTATAGCTATTTAAGAATATTTAAAGTTAATATTAAATTTTAAAAATTTTATTTAGTCATTTGATATGGTATGTCGGAAAAACATTTGATTAAAATTAAACAGTTGATTTCCTTTCAAAAAATACTTGAACTTTTATTGTGCCTCTTTGACAGTTGTTGACCCACTGTATGTGATTAATCATGATCGGAGGGATTATTTTAAGCATCAGTACAATTCGGTCATTAAAGAAGAATATGAAAATAGAATGGCACAGCGGTTCTTATCTGACAGAAACTGATTAATTTTTGGATTACAACTGCATTTTCAAAAGTCAACATTTGGCTGTTTTAAGACTAGGAAAGCTCGAATAAAAAATCCGATGTATACACCACATGACTTCCTTGTACGGAACAATAAATTATACGCATTTTTCCTGCATTTCATTTAAACTCATTTTCCCGAACTTCATTAGACATATATTTCTCATTCAATTAATTCAGTTTAAAGACAAAAATGCACAATTTACCAACATATAAGAATAAAAAAAACTGAGCTCACCGAGCCTCACAGAGTGGGTATATATATATATAAATGTATACTTTTGTTGCGGCCGATTATAACCAATGAGGGAGGTGCACAACTACATGTTATAGCAGTCCTATATACAAAATTTCAACATTCTAAGGCTACTCGTTTTTGAGTTATGGGAGATACATACGTACGAACGCACAGACGCCAAGAAAAAATTTCTTCAGAATTCCATTTTAACTCAGTTTTATAATTCTTTGGGGGAAAGAGCCCTTTATTCTGTCCTTACGAACGGATGTCATGCAAAAACATAGTTAAATTGAATAAGATAGCGGCAAAAATGCATATTTCCGTTGAAATCTAATACTCGGAATGTTTCGCGATTGCAATACTTCCTTCCTTTATTTCTTATAAAGAAGTAAAAAAGTTTATGTTATGTAAACACAGCGAGTAGGAACGATGATAAAGGCAATAAGCCGTTTGCAGCTGTTTTTATTACGGTGATTGAAGAAGTATTCAAACTACGTCGCATTTTTTCCCACATCACGCATTTCAACTACATCTCGTTTTGTGCCAACTTATGGGCATTGTTATATTATTTATTGTTAAACAGCGTCACTTTCTTTGGCTACTGAGAGTATATTGCGGAAGAAGATTCAATGGTGTTTTACATGATGGAATTTATGGAAGTAGTAGACGTCTATGAGAAATTATGATATGTACTGTGCAACTTGAAAATATTGAAGATTTTAACACCTTTTGTTTACACTTTTCTATTACTTTTATAGTAGTTTAGTACTTTGTATTAACATCTGGAGAGGAAAAAAACCTCGTCTTATAATTGGGTAAATGTGATATTCTAATAGTCTTTGTTTCATTTCGAGGAATTTAAAGGGATCTACATACATATGTGCTGTTCAATTCTTTAAAAAACCTAGCAGAAGTATTTCAACATGTTGTACGCAAACACAATTTGAAGAGATTGATGCGATTAATTTTAAGCAGAAACAATGAAATGCGTTTGAAAGACTAAAGAGTATAATATTTTGTTTTCACAAAGATTACGAATTCTGTAACTACTTATTAATTCGATGCTCTTTCCTTTTCAGCAAACGTTCCTGAAAAAGCTGAGAATCTTATTAGACTTTTTCAAAGTAACCCAAATTAAAGCTAAGATGATATAAATTCGAATGCACAGAAAATATAACAGCCAGGAAGTGAACGAACGTTTCTTTTTCACCTGCCATGGAAAACATCTATGAAACGAAAGGAGCGCATATAGATCCGTAAAGGTTGTGTATGTCGATGCTTCTTTCAGTTTTCGAAAGCCTCTTTCTTCGACACCCAATAATTTTATTTTATAATTATATGATGTAAATTTTTAAAATGTTTTAGTGTTATAAACATGTACATCAGGCCGAATCCTCAAAAATTTGTTTTCATGTTAAAATTTTCATAAATAAAATGCAGTCTTTTTTCCGTAGTGAAAATTAATCCTCCAATGCAATCCTTCCTTTTTCAGACATTGCTTCTGTTCAAAATGTCTCGATTTATATCGTCTCGAATTCTATCGGTGCTCTGAGATCTGAGCATTGATGGGGTAAGACAATTGACACTAGCATTTTGACGTGACGTCACGTATATCCCAGTGAATGTACTGTTTGTATAGGTACTGTTTAAAGTTTCCTCATCTGTAAATAAATATAAGCTAGATTCTCTTAAAGTCTTTTAAGCAGGCATCGCTTTTCTGAAGATACCTCATATGCTTTCTCGTCTTCAGTCATTAGCATAAGCAACTATGTGATTGTGATGTATTGCAGCTTTCGCCGAGAAAAATACATGAAGTACATGGATTGAATATTCAGTTTATAATTCAGCTTACTTCCATTTCTATATAGGGTTTTTGGTACTATTCCTTTAGAGAGGTGTCAGTTAAAACTGAATTAAAAATTAGAAGAAAACAATGCTACAACAGCACACCAAATATCGTGGCTTGAGAATTTAACGTTTGAATTTTCATCACTCGTTATTTTTTGGCCATATTTCCTCCTTTCTTTAGCACGATGGATTGCACAATTTAGCAAATACCTAATGATGAAGAGGCTGCCATAAGATTCTTTCAGGACAAAGAAATAATTCATAGAAATGAATGATGATGAAGATGCATGATGATTCCTCTGATGAAGCTAACTTTAACTTTTAACTCAAACAAAGCTCCTATATGGCGTTGTTACGTACGTTCTTGCTGTGGAATAAAAAAGGGTTGAATTGAAATCGACTGAATTTTGCTAATTTCAATTAGAAATCAGCCTTAATGCGACAATAGATTGGAATAGCTACTTTAAAGTCTTTTCAAAAACAGAAAGAAGCAACGTTGGACGTGTTATTAAAGGACAATGGGTATTTATGCAGAAGAATGCTACAACATTGATGACTGCTATTCAGGAAAATATCACGGACGGCAGTATTATATTTTCAGACTGCTAGAAAGGATATAAGAAAGAAGAATTAAGAATGCTGAATATGAAGATTTTACTGTGAATCAGAGTTATAACTTTGTAGACCTCGAAAATGGATGCCATACCCAAACTAGGGAGGAATTGTATAGCAGTGCTAAATAGAGAAATAAACGTCAGCTGGGCACTGCTCATAACCATTTAAAGTCATATTCGATTGAATTTATGCGGCTTCGGTAATATTAAAAAACTTGAATTTTTTCTGCAATATTGAATGCTACTTGTAATTTTTTGCCATCGGTTTAGATTGAATTTCGTTTTGTTTGTTATTTTTAATTATGCATAGAATACTGTAGATTTAAAAATTAAGAAGAAAAATTTACTTTCTTTAGGAATAAGAAATTTTAAAAAAAGTTTACTTTCTTACGAAACTATTTTTTTAAGTCTTTACAAAAAAGCGGGGCATTTTTAACTGACGCACTTTAACGGAATAGTACCGGTTTTTCATTTCTTTTTGCGTCATTTAAAGTTGAAAGAGATAAAATTTTCTTTATGGTTTAAAAGCTTGCGGTTTTAATGCGATTTTATGTAATTTAAAATTTCCTTCTCAGCAAAACCGTAGAAACTTGCTTAAGCATTCAAGTAAATAATGTCTAATCCTTTTAGGGAAGCCAAACAAAATCGTAAAAGTTCACGTGACGAACCATAAAAATAGTACGTGACATAAATCGTTCTCAGCTTTTCGAGATTTAATTTAATTTCAGACAGCTTACAGACAGTTCTAGCTTCTTTTTTAGACTGCTTACAATAAACACAAAAGTTGTTTCCTTATTTCTGAGATAATAACCTTTGAAATCTAGGTTAAAAGAATACTGTGACTCTCCCCTTTTATCATAATGTAATGTGTCTTCCCACTGAATAAAATTTCCTTTAATTAGATCTTAGAAAAAAAGGTTTAATACTAATTTAGATTCAATAAATTTATGTTGTAACATACAATTCCTGTTAGTAAAATACTTACAAACTTCCTATTACAAAACTCTTTCACAGAGAGTTTTGGGAAAAAGTAATCAAAAAAAAAAAAAAATACTCAATAGAAAATTAACAAAATTCACTATATTTAATTTCAGTCAATTTTACATGAACAATTCAAAACAGCTGTTCTAACTTTAGAGAAAACTAAACTTCAAATATTGTTGCGTGAGTACGGGTTCGTAATAGATTGAACGCACAAGTCCAATAATTGTTAATAAAATTTATTTTTATCGAAAGAAATATGCTCTAGAATTTTCCACAGAAATATTCGCACAAGTGTTCACAGTATCACACAGTATAATCAGTAGTTATATTTCAAACTGCGTAACGTTAGAAACGATAAATATCTAAATGCAAGCGCATCTAAAGAGACAACTAACGCGGATATCTCAGTTCACGCGGAGCTAAACAACTCGCAACAATAACTAAGCAACTGTGAGCCGATGCTTTCTTTTCGGCTTTAAATAGTTTTCAACCGGCCGTGAGATATTTCTCGTACTTTATACTTCTGGAAACTACTGAAAAGCAATACGAGGGTAGAGTTACAGTTACAGTTAACATAGTGGTCAATTATATTTATTCAGTTTGAATACAAATTGCCGAGATACCAATTTACTCAATGTTAAATGCACGTGCTCCTGTATTCTTACTTTTCCGACGTAGCGTTCTAATAAAATTTGTCTCACTCTACATTACACAAAAAAATACAACAATTTTAATTTTAATTCTACTAAAATTACCTATCTAAATACAAAATACGTAACAATATGAAGAGGCCGTAATATACACAGGAATCTTTCTTATCTCTTAATATGAACCTTCACTCTATGAAATGAAACTTCACTCTATGAAACCTAAAGTAAAAATAGATATTCCTGCTTGCCTGTAAGTTGTGTCCTAGCATCTTAATAAAGTGTTTTTAAAACTGGTAATATTTTAGTATTAGTAGCACAACAACCTTGAATATTATACAGTATATATTGAATTTTAGTATACTGAAAGCCGCCCAGACGGTATACTTATAAGGTAATTCTCCCGCCTTCTTAACATGCCTTCGTGGTGTAATGGTCAGCACACTCGGTGCGTATTCGAGAGATCCAAGTTTCAGGTTATTCGAGAGGTCCAAGTTCGAGTCCCGGTGAGGGCATTGCTCATTTTTTTCACTTTTCCTGCTTCAAAAATAATCTTAATGACTCTACATAGTCGTTAGGGAAGCCGACTGCAATACCAAAGGGCCCGGTTTCGAAAGCCGGAGAAGACATAGCTGCAACTGTCCGTCCCTTCATAGAAGGCAAAGATGTTTCCATAATAAAGTGTCCACCTATTAGGTGCCTCCATAATAAAGTGACCACCACTTCTGGCCTTAGTAGGGGGCAAGTCGAAGTCGGCTGAAGGCTCGCCATTGGGGATAAAAGAATCTATATTACAATTAGCATATATATTAATTACAGTCTATATTACAATTAGCATATATTAATTACAGTCTATATTACAATTATCATATATTAATTACAGCCCAGTGGCGATGTGGCTAGCGCGTCGCGCAGCTGTACCACAGGTCCGGGGTTCGATCCTCGAGCTGGGCAAGGTTGACTCAGCCTTTCATCCCTTAAGCGTATCGATAAAATGAGTGCCAAGTTCGCTTGGGAACTAAACGCCGGGGTTCCTGCGACAAGCTGACGACTTCCCTGGGGCATATACTGATGTACTCCGGGGCCCAAAACGGTCAAGAAAACAGAAAAAGGGCACTGGAGGCCGTGGCTCACTAGGACTGTTGCGCCACTGAGTTTAGTTTTTATTATATATCAGTTATTTTAGTATATATTAAATTAAATTATACATTTTTTATTCTCTAAACGGACATTGAATTATTCCTAAGGTGTTATTTTCGTAGGTGTCCCAAACTACGTATGATAATCTCAAAATGCTAAAGAGGTTCGTATTTACTCGAAATCCACCTGTGGGCGAGAAGATAAAGGCTTGAAGTAATGACAGCAGGCCACAGGTTTGTTTCGATGGAAGAAGCTGGCTGCATGGGTTTCCCTGACTTTCCTCCATGCGTTAAAATCAGTATAAGCTAGTTCCCTTTAGAAAGCTCAGCGCGAAGACGTTCTTATTTAGGCATGTAGAACTGAAGTGCTTTTACCTTAATCCAATAATCTAATCCAGCCTTCATGAAAAGAGCTGAGCAGTTAGGTTTAAGTCACATTTCATTTTCACATACGGTAATGATTCCAAATAAAAAAAATAAAAACAGCAAAGTTGTGGTTGCTGGACCATTGCAAAAAGGACTTGGAATCATTTTATATCGCCAGAATTACTGTGATCAAAGACTTGCAATCAATCTTAGGAACATATGCGTAATAACCATCACATTAGACTACAGAACGGTAGTGAGAAATGTCGAAATTATAATGGCATAAAATATCACTTGAAATCTCAAGCTCCTTTGTAACTTCTAGGTCAAAGTTATTAAAAAAGCTGTTATTCAATCCAAATAAAAGGTTGTGTAAAATATTCTCTTTAAATAAATGCTATGTAAGTTGCGCGCACAATGTTTATAATTCTTCAATTTCAATTACTTCAATCAAATGTTATTTCCAGATGAAACTGGCTTGATATGTTGTTACAAAGCACTGAACATGACTAAATTAAATAAAGACGCAGTTTCCTCTGCAAAGCTCTGTCTGAAAATTTACGTTAGTTGTAACAGGCAGGCTAAACATTAGCAAATTTATCACTGGGTAAAGAATTAAGGAAAAATATCTGAAAGCTTTGAGATTTTATAGTACGCCCAAAAGGGAGTTTTTACCGTATTATGTCTTATATTTATTAAATATCATGTTCTTCGCACTTAAAATTTAATTCAACAGCAATACACAAAATATTTAAAAGCAACATATCTTTAGAATTTCCGATACACTCTCGAGCTAGATACAAAAATGTCTTTTTTCGCACTGTGTTGCTATTGTTCGCTTTGAAATCTTTGAGTTTGTTAATCGAAAATTCGTTAAAGTTTTACAAATGTGATGCAAATTCTTCATTATTTAGTTTCTTTAAATATATTTCAGGGCAATAATATTTGGTGGCGGGAATTTGAAAAGTGTTTCAGACTTTCAAAAGATTCAACGCAAAATGTCCTTTTGAGGCTAATAGGCATAACTCCCGTTTGGGCTAGTAAGCGGTGAGAAACCATTCGCGAGAACAATGCGAATGCTGCATAAAATTAATTATCCGTCCGCTTCTGAGGGGTAAGATCATTAAACACTGGTGTTCTAAGCTGGGCTCGAAAAACAGCAGCTGGCTGCCTTTTCGTTTTCGGGATGTTCTCCCTTGTGTAGCTTGAATATAAAACAGTAATGTGCTCCACGAACACATTCCTTAGTAGATAGCCCTTGTGTACTGTACTATAATCAAGAAAGGATTATGAACGTATTTGCACAAATGACATCCAGACTGGAAATGCTAAGACATATGTAAAATTAAAAGTTCCTGCACATATTCAAAATTATTTTGCAGCAGCCTTACATTCATTCATTCCTGTATTTACTACTCTTTTAACATCGAGACTTTTATCTCCAAGAATTATGACAATCTGAATACATAGGAGAAATCCAAGAAAGTACTAAAGTATTAGATAAAAGTTTCACGTATATTTCTTAAACTTTTCTAAAACTTTCCTCAAAAGAGTAATTCATTCCGTATATCTTGCGGCACAGCAATGTTTATTTTCTTCATGGCGTAAAGGAAGTTTAAAATTTTTGTGCGCAAATTATGTCATTTGCGTTAGATTACTCATCGCTTAACGACTTTTCCTACAGTATAAAAGAAACGGTATTCAAAAAGATGTAACGCAAAAAGGATTTTTTCATTTAAAAAAAAAGTGGCCAAAACCATGTAGCGAGTTTATGCTATAAGGGAGCTATTCACTTTTACTCCCTTTTTATATGGCCAGTCAGAGGCACCGAAAATTCCTCGTTATTGAACTTATGGGGGTAGCGATATTTTTCTGACTTTTCACCGAGTTGCGGCAACTTGAAGGTGATATTGTCTCTATCTGCTTTCATTGGAATCGATGGAAACAAAATATTTTCAGAGCATTTGAATGGTTTCAACCCCAGCCGTTGAACCTATTGCTTGGTCTTTTAAGCAAGGAGTCACGCTTTCGATTTTGCAGCAATTTCCATATCTTACGCTTTCCTGAATTTCACTCGTTGCAGTTTCCATTTCTCGTTTCAAAAAGGAAGCTGCCTTCTTTTACGCTTTGGTTTATTAAGTTCATAAAATGTGGATGATAGCGTTTTCTTTCCCAAACATGATAAGACATACATCTTTATTCAAGAAATCTTTTACGTAGACACGTAAGGCGTAAATTTTCAAATTTAAAGAGGTAGCCGGAAAGCTGAACGTCATCTAGTAGGAAAATTATTTCATAAACCCTGCTTAGGTTTGAAATTTTAAAATAGAGTTACATCTCTTAAAGTAGTATATGTTATTTTGAATAGCTCCGAAATTCATCCTGAATTCCAGTCCTTTGAATTACAAAATGATACAGGAATTTAAAAGCCTGCATTAGTTTGAAAGTTTCAGAGGATTACATGATGTAACTGGGTCACTGAAAATTGAAATTTTACAAAAATTAGTGGAGTCTTGGAACTAAAACAGAGAATTTTTAATATTACAATTCCGTTATTATGATCTGAATTGTCAGATGTCAATATGACCCATCAGATGAGTGGGAAGGCGAAAACAAAATTAATAAGTTCTATGTATATCTGAAAGGAAAATGCATAAAAACACTGCAGTATGAATATATTTGGATGTTTCATCGTGAAGCAATACGCATTTATAAAATTATAAACTTTATTAAACATAACATAATGATACTTCAACGAGAAAACTGAACTGCTGCACGATTTCGTCACTCTGCGAATAAAGTTTCTACTTTTGTAATTTTTATATGAACTGCTAATATACGACAGCCACTTCTAATATTAAAATAGATACTAAGATGCTATTCTAGTAATTATTTTAAAATTGAACGTAAGTCCACTGTTTCTACGAAAACATAGAATTTCGTCTTATTTAGTTGTTTCATTTTTATAGCAATATCTTTCCATTAGCAACACCACCACAAATAGAATCAGTTCATTCTTTCCAAGCAACAACACTTCGTAACTAATTCTTTGTTGCCAAACCAGGAAATAAAAACGTTTGACACTTCAGGTTAGTACGTATACGTATGATGTCGTGATTTAAATTTAATGTAATATAACTTTTTCTCAGTATCAATAAAATAATTAACAAGGCAATAAGATACGGTGTCAGTTATCTTAACCTGAAACGAAACATTGCTAACAGCAGCTATTTATTTAAAATTTTGACACTGACGAAAATTTTTATAAGTACAATGAATATGACCTTATATAATGATAACATATTTAATGTTTGGCAATGTTATTTTTATTTCCTATTTTGTAAAACTTACAATTTTTTATGAATAAACACTAGGATTTGAAAGGGAAGCAGTGGCAACACTTTTCGAAATAAAGCATATTTTTATCTCCCGCGCTTGAGGCTGTTGCCACTCTGAAAAGTGAGTGCGATAATTAGCGTTTTCAGAGTTTTTACTTCGAAGGAGCTTTCTCCTTCAAGAACTATTGCTTTCGTTCTGCGATTTTGCGTCGGACACATTAAATGTCAGATCACTTTTCAAATTGTTGCCACCAAATATTCAGCCCTGTATTATATTTAAAGAAATTAAATAATGAGGAATGTGCATAAATGTATGTATGTTCCTAATCCTGCTGCGAATATGGGCATCCGGAAGCCCAAATTTGAAATTTGGCATTTGTTTTATTACCGATTTCATATTTTGTAAAACTTTAACGACTTTTTGATTAACAAACTCAGAGATTTCAAAGCGAGCAATGGCAACGTTGTACAGATAAAACATTTTTATCTCCAGCGCGTGAGACTATGTATAGGAAACTCAAAAGATATGCTCGGTTTAAAATTATTTTGCTATAATGTTCTTTAACTAAATTTTGTGGTTTAAGCGCGAAGATTATGATATTTAATAAATAAAGGTAAGACACAAAGTGTTAAAAACACGCCACCTTAACGTAATTTAGAATCTGAAGCCATTCAAATTTTCTTTTTTTTAATTAATATTTCGGCTGACTAAATTTGTACGATGCTGAGAATGATCAAAATGGCTTCCCGCGAATTTTTGGAATTCTCCCTCGAAACTCATCTTCCTGCTGTTCCGGAGGAGATGATGTCACAAACAAATAGACGGAAGCTCACAGATTTAATAGTTATAGGTTTAAAACTAATAAATAGAATGAACTCCTCTTAAATACAAAGCTCCATATACTTGCACCAAATTTAATATTTAAATACTATGTTATATTTAAAGTAATGCTTAAAAAATTACGCATGTGAATTGACATAATTCCCCTAAACTCTGAAATACTGTCTAGAAAAAATAACAATAGATATACAGTAACAAGCTATTTGCCCAAAATAAATGGGGATATGACAACTCAGAGGATAATGAGTCTTCAAAAACCTGCCATTTTTCATTTACATCATTTCTGGAAATTGTAGAAATTTGTGTGTATTACCCAGTTTCTTATTATTTTGCTTTTACATGTACTTTTGTCAGCTTCTAACAGAATATAGAATAGTTAATGTGTATAGACATAGAGCCTTCGAGTTCAAGAGAAGTTTTTTTTACATGTATCACTGACTTCATTGCTACTAATTCTTCCCAGATTCCGAATTATTTGAATCGGTTTTAGCTTTGCTAGCTATAACTGTTAGCAAAAGATGAGGGCCTCAGCCTAAGCCTTTTTTTTGTCTTCCAATGGCGTTTATAGGCAGTGGCAACTATTAAGGCCAGAAGATGTGATCTCCTTATTACGGAGGTGGACCACTGTTGCTTCCTATGAAGGGACGAACAGGTTAAATCTATGCCTTCTCCGGGATTTTAACCGGGACCTTCCAATACGACAGTCAGAGTCACTAACTACATTTCCGTCTGGGCGGCCTCAGGTTCTAGACGCACTTTGCAATGTACATTTAATATTTGAATGTAACTTTTGTTTCTTTTTTTCCCTCAAACTTTTGAAACTGATCCTGTGACCATCAGGCTGATGAATCAATGAAAATGTCTGCTTTAAATCTGAGTTGGAGTTATTTTACTTAACAATTTATGACGAGACTATAAATAAAATAAAATTTACTTAGGAAAACGTACTTAGAAATAGGAAACGTTACTTAGAAATTTACGTAATGCTTAGAAATTCAAGATTGACTGTCTTTACATATTCCGGAATTAATATTTCCAGTACTTGAACTTAATAAACCGAATAACAGAGAACCAAATAAAACCGAATAAACCGAACAAAAACCAAATAAAAGTGAAACATTTCACGCGAGAAAGTACCATTGTATCAGACAGATAACAAGCGAGAACGGCTTCCTCTTAGACAGCGTGGCATTGATATTGGAAGCAATCTTCTTTTCCGTCGCTCGCTTTGTATTTTGCCTTGCAATTTATAACGACAGTAAATGATAGTCAGATACGTTCATACAGTACATGTAGGAGAAACAAACTTATAAGTAATAAAC